>JAJIBD010032845.1:0-99755 GCA_021461705.1 Cryptotis parvus | reverse complement strand
TTTAAGAAATAATTCAAATGTTTTATTTGGGTGGTGTTCAACCCTGGCAATGCTCAGCTGTAACTCCTGACTCTGAGCTAAATGATCAGTCTTGGTGGTGCTTGGAGGACCACATGGGATGCTGAGGATCAAACCTAAGTCAGCTATGTGCAAGGTAAGTGCCTTACTTTCTGTACTGTCTTTCCAGTCTGCATCAAATGGATTTTATAACCCATTATGCAACATTAGCCTTGTTACTTTAATTCTGGGCTTTTCTGATGAATCTAAACAATTTTCCAGATCATGTTAAAGATAAATAGCAAATAATCAGTTCATTCCTTTAGAAACCAAACCATAGTTTGGTGAGTTGTTATGATAAACTTTGCTTGATATATTCACAGATATGTTACCATGTTTCCAAATTTCAGTCTGAGAGACAAGCAGGTCAGCAACTGTTGACCTATAAAAGGTGGACCAAAGTATGTTTATTGACTACGTTATTTTTTTCGTATCTTTGCATGTTTGGTACTATTGATCCAGCCAATTTCAATATAATACTTAGAACCATGACTCTTGAGTATCACTGTATCGCTGTCTTCCCGTTCATCATCAATTTGCTCCAGCGGGCCCCGGTAACATCTCCATATGTCCTGTCTCATGCTAGTAGAGCCCAAGGGCATCTGCTTGCTCCAGGAACATAAAGAGCCTCAATCCATTGAGGCTCAATCCATGAGGTCTATAATTGTTACTGGTATTTGGCATATCAAATACGACACGGGTAGCTTGCCAGGCTCTGCAGTGCGGGTAGCATACTCTTGTAGTCATCTCTAAATCAAGCATTTATTGATGAACCTTGTGGCCGATTGCAGAAATGCGAGCCGGGCTGTGATAGGCTGGTCTGCTGGGTGGAGTTCTGAAGAGAGAGAAGTCCAGATGTGGAAAATGGAGGCCCTCATGCAGTGGGGGGGTCATCTGGCTTGTTGCAAGGCTCTGCTGGGGTGGTGGGCCCAGGGCTAGAACCCGCCATCCCTCCTGGGAGCTCCTGGTGAGTGGCTGGGCACAGGGAGAGCCAGTAGCAGCTCTGCCCCATGTCTGTGAGTCTCTGGACCGGCATACCTGAGCAGGATTTAAAAAAAGACTGCTGCAGGGTGGAACCGATGAGCCGGGCTGTGATAGGCTGGTCTGCTGGGTGGAGTTCTGACACATGAGTAAGTCTGAAGTATTGCTTCACTCTGTCTTTGTTCATGTAAAATTAGCGGGATGGAGATGTGCTATAATCAAAGAGTGTACTTCATCTGAGAACAAGAACACAAACAATGGTAGTTACAAGAAGTCACTAACTTTTTCCTAGGAACACTTACCTTGTTAAAATACTACTTCCTTTATTCAAGTCATAATTATCCTTAAAGAACAGGGAATTATATCGATACTTTCTTTAATAGAATGTTTATATTAATTCAAGCAAAATGAGAAGTTAAATTATTTTTATCCAGGTATAACATGAGAAAATACTTGGTAGATGTGAATAGGGCTTAAGTAATCAGAAAAAATGATCTAATTATAATTTTACTGTTTTATTCTGCAAAACCTAAAGGGGCATGGCATTTAGAAAAATAAAAAGACATTAATTATTTAATATAAGTGATAAAGCTGACAGGAACTATATGGGGAATGCTTAAAAGAGATATTGCTAGTATTTAATGGTCTGTCATAATCTTGACTGTCACCAATTATATTTAATTGGGTGTTACTATACGCATAAAATTTGACCTTTGGTTTCTATTTTTGTACAGCTCTAATATTTTGGTTTATTCTGTGCAATAAGTATCAGCAAGGTACCTACGTACAGTTTATAGTAGTTTATTGATCTGTGGCAGGTATGCATATACTAATCCTTTTCACCCTATGCTTACTGCGAAAATAAAATACACTGATGGTTATCAAGTGATAGATTTCTGATAATCCCTAGGTAATAATAAATTTTACATATGCTGACTTTACTTTGAGAAAATTGATTTGTTTCCCCACTCCCATCCCAGGGAATATTCTGACTTTCTCAACTGATGATATGAAGACATGTTTTAGCTGGTGAACTCATGGAGGATTTTAAGGAAAATTGGTGTATAACAGCTTAGATGGACAAATAAGCCACGCTGCAAATTGTATTTTATTTATCTAGACTCTGAATAGACGTTTCCATCATAATTCTCCTCATAGATATTTTTTCTTTTTATGGTCTGCAGTACAATCTGGTAATGAGGCAGTTTATGGAGGGTATCTACCAATCAGATAGCAGGATTTTCTGTAAAGTAGTTGATAGCGCTATATTACCAACGCGTCTTTAACAAAGAGATATTTTTCATTGTTTGGGGGCCTTTCTTAACCTTAACTTGACACCTGAAAGGATATTCTAGAAATTAGAATTTAAAACAGAATTTCTTAAAAACATATTTCATAGCAGTGTGCAAAGACCATTTTTCCCTTTTCTTGTTGTCAGTATTCATCTTTATTAAGTGCTTACATAGGGTGTGGCATGAGGTGGCTGAATAGGGGTGCTTTCTCTAGTTTGAGTAGAATGCTGAGTAAGGGAAAATAATGCATTTTGGTTTATTTGACCCTTGTTCTGATCGGGTCTTATAACAAAATATTATAGATTAGGTAATTTAATAAAAAAGAAAGTTTATTATATTTAGGGGTCAGGCTTTCTAATATGGAATTTGGAATAGGACACAAGTGTTCAAACCTAGCAATTATGCATATGACATAATCTAAAACAAAAGACCTATTTAAGGGCACAAAGAATGAGATATAAACTACTTGAAGTTATGTGGAGGACAGTTGTGTTTCATACAAAAACAAATATTTTCTCTTTCTAAATGTCTGCTTGAAAACCCTCTCTTTTACCTTGCCTGCCACACACACACATTTATATTTTTTCATTATATATGTCAATGCATGCCATCAGGCAAACAAGGAAAATTGTCATGAAAACTATCAATCTGTTCTTCAGAGCTGGCCTAAATAAATAAAGAGATCCCTTGGGGAACTATAAGTTATAATAAAGTCTGAACAAATTTTAGTTATCTTTGAGCCAAGATGTATACAGTCTAATAAAAATTTGAGAATATAAAATTAAATAATTATAATAATGAGATGCATAAATTAGAAAAGTATTAAACTGTTATTACATAGCATTTGTGATTTATTAAATCTTTTTAGTGACCACAAAGTACAATGTCATACCTCTTAATATTCTATAAAAGCCTACTGGTGTCCAGCACAATAGTACAGTGTATTGAGCAACTGCCTTGCACATGGCCTACCAGGTTTTGAACCCCAGCATCACATACAGTCTCCCAAGTCTTCAGGATTGACCAGGCATCATTAGGTGTAACCCTCACACACAGGCACACACACACACACACACACACACACACACACACACACACACACACACAATGAAAGGATCCTTCTACCTGGTTTCCCTTCTTTATCTCCCTGCCAAATTTTTTACCCACTTAATTGAGATGAAGTTCAACCCAGCTGTGAGCCAGTTCTTCTTGCATTCCTTCATAAGCACAGTTCTGGCTACACGGCAAAACTGCCCCTTCTTTATGTTTCCACAAAAAGAAGTCATAGGGCCCCTTAACACAAAGCGCTTCTGTTCCATGCTTCTATACATGTAAATTATTCCTTTTGTTTAAGTTATCTTCCTTAAACTACACACAAATACTTATTGACTATTGTCCTTGTCAGTTGGTTTAAATCATTTATTAATTACTTTCTTTTCTTTTTCTTTTGTCTCTCTTCTGCTCTCTGGTTTTTGACCCAATCCCAGCAGTGCTTAGGGCTTATTCTTTGCTTTATACTCAGGGATCACATAGGATGCTGGGGATTGGACCTCAGTCAATTTGTGTAAGGCAAGAGTCTTGCCTGTTCTACAATTCTCTACTTCCTCCTTTTCTTTCTCACCCAGTGTAAAATATTTATTTAAACAAGTTTATTGAACATCTATTAAATGGAAGAGCTTTTATTTTTATGCATCATAATATTAAAAAGTTATTTTCTTATTAAAATCACATTTAACATTTTATTATTTAGGTTAGTTAGTGTTCAAGTTTAGAGTATTAATGTACAAATACTGTACATCTTGGCCGCAAAGTGCAATGACTCTCCTCCCTATACCTATGGCCACTTTTCATTCAACCTTACATTTCCCATCACCTGTTAGCTTATTATTGATTGATTGGCAGTTTTAACCCTGTTACCTATCTGGCCATTCCTTATAAGTTCCAGATCCTCTGCCTGTGTTCTGTGTTATTTCCAGTTAACCTGTTCCAGTTATCTTTGGTCTTAAGGACCAAAAACCCAGCATTCAAATGCAAATCTCCAGGTACACACATTTAGCCCAGGCCTTACAAATGCTAATTTACCAGGCCAAATTCCTGATTCTCAAAGCACCCTTGCAAGGTACCTTGGGGAGGGGTTACATCTCTGACCACAAAACCAGCTCTGGACTTAATACAGGGAAAAACCTTATATTTTATACCATGAATATATACTGGCAGCTGTATTCTCCAGGTTCTCATAAGGTCCATATCTATAATATTGCATGCTCTGCCTTTAGAATTACTGATAATTATGCTTGTTTGGCAGGAGACAAACTTGGTACTCCTCTTTGATCTAGAAGGACTATTTACTGAAAAGTGGATCCAACTCAGACAGGTTTCCTCCCAGAAAAACTCTACATGTGTAAACAGTCTCTTGTGGGGACCTGTGCGATTTTTAAGAGAAATACTTTGACCAGCTAACATAGATTCATAGTAAGAATATTCTGCCATTCAAAGTCTTATAAAACTAAACTGTTTTTTCCAATCTTGCCCCAATCTCCCATTGTGATTTGCAATAGACCTTCAATGCAAAATGTAAATGGCTCTTAGCAATGCAAATGCTCTGTGCTTGCAGAGACCCAGAGCTCATCAGGCCATGTCCTCCAACAGGTGAGATAACACCCTGTATTTGTTTCATGCCTGTAGATTATTTCACTCAACAATTTCACCCTTCAATTCCATCTAAGTTGCCATAAACTATACAACTTTAAATTTTCTTGTTACTGCAAGTATTCCATTGTACCACAATTTCTTTATTCATTCATCTGGCATTGGATATTTGAGTTGTTTTCCTATCCTGGCTCCTGTACTAAGTGCTATAATAAACATAGGTATGTATCTATTACTTGAGCACTTGACATTCCATTATTCACTGATTTGCTTGAGCGGGTGCCAATAACATTTCCATTTGACCCTATCAGGTGTCTGTGTAGCCCAATAGCATCTGGTTGCTTCAGGAATATGAAAAGCCTCAAACCGTTCATTCAGGGTGAAGAAGTCTGACCATCTTGTAGGTGGGTGGCCAGGTGATCTTTTTTTATTTTTTAATTTTTTTATTTTATTTTATTTTATTTTTTTTTTTGCTTTATGGGTCATACCCGGCAATGCTCAGGGGTTACTCCTGGCTCTGCACTCAGGAATCACTCTTGGTGGTGCTCAGGGAACCATATGGGATGCCAGGGATCGAACCTGGGCCAGCACAGGCCAGCCTTATGCAAGGCAAACTCCCTGCCTGCTGGACTATCACTCTGGCCCGCCAAGTGATCTTTTGACATCCTGTATGATCCAGTCAGTAGCAGCTCTAGTCCAGCTGTCGTCTCCAAATCGCATTACATGTTCAGTCCATCTGATTCTCAATGCCTTGGCAAATGAGACAGCATCCCTGATTCTGGAATAGTGACGGAGGTTGGAGCTCTGGATTCCTTCTTCCACTTGAGTGAGGTGTGATATTCCAAGCATAGCTCTTTTGATTCCTCTCTGGGAGACCCGAATAGCATTCTCATCCTGCTTTCCTAGGGCCCAGGTCTCTGAGGCATATGTTAATGCAGGGAGAATGGTGGAGTTGAAGAGATGTGCCCCAATCAGAGGTTCTTTGTCTTCTTAGCTATTTCTTCAATGTTTTTTGAAGGCATTCCATGCTACTCTCTTCCTCCTGCGCAGCTCAGATTTTAGGCGTTCGTTATGTTGACTTCTCAAACTGTTGTAGGCAGGGAGACAGGGCGTCCCCACATGACAATGAATTCCTGCACTAAGGTTGTTCAAAATCACCTTTTGGAACCAGGAACCAAGACTTGATAAGACCCATTAACCAACAACAGACCCTGAGGGAGCTGGATCAACCTTTCTCTGCCCAACCCTTAATTCGGCTACATTCCAGGACAGAAGATCCAGCAGGAACAGAGGTGAAGAAAAGGAGATTTTCAAAGAAGACCACTCCCAAAGTCTACTCCCCTTGTCAATGACCCTAGCAACCGAGGTTGAAGCCCCATATGGGAGTAACTTGGGAAGAAATCTATAAAAGCCGTCCTGACCAAAGGACAGTGCACACATGCTGCATGGACTCACATGCTGCCTGAGTCCATGGGCTCAGCACATGTGGTGCCTAAGCACATGTATTGCCCGCGATCTCCCTTCTTGAGATGTGTACTCTCTCTTACTTTCTCTCCCTCCCCCTCTCCCTAAAACCTCCTTAATAAAACCTGTTTTAAGTTCACTGCTCGTCGACTCCTGAAAATTCTTTTCCTGTGAGGAAGACAAGAACCCTAAGACAAATCTGGGTAAGGCCTAGGACTGACTTTCCTTTCCTGCAAAGAGCAATTCCTCGCTCCAGCCTGAGTCCGTGGCTCCCAAAGAAACTTGGGTGGTGGGGATCAACTCCCGTGCCTAGAGATCAAGTGGACATCATGTGTGTCTTGATGGTCACCTTGTGGGGCTGGTGGGGCTCAGGCCCATGCCGTCAGGGGGCTCATCGCAGACTTTATCAGTCCTAAGCCTGCCCAGTGGGTCCCAGGTGGCAGAGGCGGCTGGGGAGAAAGCGACCATCTGTCTCCCCTTCCGGGCTCACATAAGTCACCCGTGGGGTCCACCTGCAACAAACCTGGTACACATAACTGCTGCATTCAGAGATGTTTCTTCCATTGAGAGTGAATGGGGCCTCTGGAACTAGTTCATTTTTCATGAACATAGTTTTGTTGAGATTCAGCTGTAAACCTATCTTTCCACATTCTCGGCGAAGTCAGCCAGCATTTGTGCCGCTTGGCTAATGTTTGGTGTTATTAGAACAATGTCATCAGCGAGCGGAGGTGGTATAGTTGCCGACCATCTATCTTCACTCCCATTCCTTCCCATTCTAATTTTTGCATGATGTTCTTGAGGGTGGTGCTGAAGAGTTTTGGTGAAATGGTTTCACCCTGCCGAACCCCTCTTTTGACATAGGTATGTATCAATATCATTTGAAATGTTTTTTCTTTGTGCTTTGGGGGTAGAAGTGGGATACCTGGGTCAAATGGGAAATTCCTTCTTAATTTTTTGAGAACTCTTTATGTTGTTTCCCACTGAGACTTGACCAGGTGACATTCTGCCAATAGTGGATTGAGGTTTCATTCCTTTTGCACCACCTTCCAGCAGCACTTGTTTAATATGCATGCTTTAAGAAAGTACAAACAAGTCAGTATTTAAAAAATTTATAGTAAGCATACTTATACATCAACTACTGATATTACTTAACAATCAGTCTACCATTTTATAAAGCTGCATCTGAAACCAACACAAACTTATGTACAACTATTATATAGCTATCATAATTGTGCTGTATATTTATATAATAATGTTTCATTATATTTGCATAATATTCCATATAGTAACCCAACATTTGTTTACAACTTAAAATACTGACTCTTACTCTGTTCTGAAAAATTGCTCTGGGATATGGCTGCCCAGCCTTGGATTATATTTCATGTACAACATTAAGTAGGACCAGGTGGCTAGTTCTTATTTTGATCTCTATTATTTCTTGGTCAAATTAATTAGAAAAGAGATGATAATAATAATAAATAAATTAGAATTTATTCTCCAAATTCTATAACTTTCCTTACCTGTTGACTGGATATCAGTGTCTATGGTTACTATGGAAGACTTTTGGTCATCAAATTAGGGGGCAATAATGACTCCACAGAGTACAGCATTATTCCATTTATCCTTTACTTAATAGTGAGAAATAAAATGTCGTGACATTAATTTATATGTATATGTAGTTCATAATTTATATTTATAGTGTAATTTTACTTTATAAACTAATAACTTTAAGCATACATTACCATAGTGGATTTTATTTTTAATTCACATTATTCCTTGTACACTGTTTGACTTTTTGAGGTAACAGCAAAAAAGAGTGAAAATGCTATGCTTTATGGGTAAAATATTATCATCATTATAATGCCAATAAATCTCTTCCAAAATCTTTTTTTTTTTTTTTTTTTGCTTTTTTTGGGTCACACCCAGCGATGGTCAGGGGTTACTCCTGGCTCTACACTCAGGAATCGCTCCTGGCAATGCTCGGGGGACCATATGGGATGCCGGGATCGAACCCAGACCAGCACAGGCCGGCCGCATGCAAGGCAAACGCCCTACCCGCCAGGCTATCGCTCCAGCCTCTTCCAAAATCTATAGAAATTTTTCCTCATATTTCTCAATGTATTTTTCCACAAGAGAAAATCTCAAAACATTTGTTAAACTTTAAAAGTTTAGGATTGTTAAACAGCACCTATGAGTAATATTACCCAGTATTTTTCCTTTTAATAACCTCTTTTGCTTTGAAGTTTCCAATTCAACTAGCTAAAAGTAAAACTTCATGAATTTCTGGCTGAACATTTTTCCACTTTGTATATTTATAATGTAGTTTGTTTTCAGTCTTTCCCTATTGGTGTTTACAGGTGGTTTTGGAAAGCATCAGATCTGTATCTGGGAGTCACATGAGTCACCAATTACCAGGGATCAATCTCAGTTCCTCTTTCATGTAGGTTTATACTGCAGCTATTGAACTATCTCCCCTATACCTTGTGGCCCCTATAATATAACTTTCTATTTAAAATACATCTTTTAGTACCCATGTTGTCTTTTGATCTTGATTATTCATTATTAATTCTGCAATTAAAGATATATGCAAATATAAGCATATATATCATACTGATGTGTTTGTGTCCTTGGGATAGGAACTAGGTGTGGAATTGCTGGATCATACTGTAATGTTGTCTCTAACTTTTTGAAAAATCTGTGTGCTGTGTTTTTTGTTTTGTTTTTGTTCTGGTTTGGGTGCCACATCCAGAGGTATTCAGGACTCCCCTCCTGGCTTTGGGGTCAGGGATCATACTTGGCAGTGCTTGGGGGACCATATGGGGCCCCAAGGATCGAATCTGAATAGACTATGTGCAAGGCAAGCAACCTACTTGCTGTACTATCACTCTGGCCCCTCTCTGTACTGTTTGGCTTGAGGCTGGATCAAATTATATTTCATAGACACAAACAATGAATGAGAATATATTCACAACCAATGAATGAGGATTTATTTTTACTCATCCCTATAACTGTTTAATTCTGAAGTGATGACGTTAGCATTTGTTGATTTGAACATTAATTTTATTTCTAATTTTTTAGCCACAAGATTCTGAATTTTTTTTTTGACCAGTG
The DNA here is from genome assembly GCA_021461705.1 of Cryptotis parvus. Classification (NCBI taxonomy): domain Eukaryota; kingdom Metazoa; phylum Chordata; class Mammalia; order Eulipotyphla; family Soricidae; genus Cryptotis; species Cryptotis parvus. Next base: position 90,201 of record JAJIBD010032845.1, on the reverse strand, counting down.
ATTTTTTTTTTATTCTCGGCTATATACAATATATCAGCTATTTGATTTTCATTTCTATAATATTCAATAATGATGAACTTTTTAAAATATGCCTATTGGTATCTGTATGTCTTGTTGGAGAAGTATCTCCAAGAAGACATACAGATATCTTCAATTCTTCAAACAGTTTTTTGATGGGTTTCTTTGTTGTGCTGCTTTCGAGTTTCATAGGTGCTCTGAATTTCTAGGATATGACCCCATTTTCAGTATAATGGAATATTTGACTACTTTTCCCTTTGGGGGATGTTTTCACTCTACCAATAGTTTATTTCAGAGCACACAAGCTTTTTAGTTTGATATAATCCATTTGTTTACTTTTGGCTTTGTCTTTCAGTGATTCAATCATGTTGAATCACTGAAACTGTCTTATAAAATCAGTAAAATGGAGCTGTTTGCCTTTGTGCTCTAAATTGTGTTTTATGCAATAAGACCTAGCATTTAAATCTTTAATCAATTCTGAGTTTGGTTTTGTTCATATATGAGAAAAGTGTCCAAATGAAATCTTACGCTTGTGGCTAATCAATTTTCAAAACACTATTCATTAAAGATGCTTTTCACACTCTATTTTCTCCATTGCTTGCCATAAATTAACTGTACATACATGTGAGAGTTTAGAGTCAATTCTATTATACTGAATTTCTGCTTTAATGTCCTTACCATGGCAATATTGAGTACTAGGATTTCAGCAAGAGTTTGAAGTCAGGAACACTCCTCCCATAGTTTTTCTTTCAATATTGCTCTGACTTTTAGAGTCATTTTTGGGGTACCATGCAAACATTAATTGTATTGTTTCTATGTTCTTGAAAATACTATTGTAATTTTGACAGAGATTGCATTATATCTACATAATGCTTAGGAAACAATGGCCTCAGTGATAACCTTAAAATGTAACTTTGATTTAGAGATAGTAAGAAATAGTGGAAATATTAAGGTTGTAGAAATGAGAGCTCAGATGTAGATTGATAAACCATTTGATTAAATATTCTTTTAATATTTAAGGAGTATTTAAGAGTATTTATGTAGCTTAATATTAAGGAGTATTTAAGAGTATTTAAGAGTATTTATGTAGCTCTAAGAGATTGAAAAGTAGAAAATCCAAACTTCATGTTGATTGAATATAGACTTTGTTAGAGTTGCCTTCAAATGTTCATTTAAAGCAATGAAAGTTTATTGTGAAAAAATTTTGAAATCCCCAAATTAATTTTGTGGTTCTAGGCACTCTTCAACATTCCTTGACCTCTGAATGCATCCTTGTCTTTCTTTTTGTTTTTAATGTGTGTTCTTTCTCCAAATCTCTCTCATCACTCACTGGATTCTATAATGTCATATTAATTACATCACAAATATCCTAATCCCAACTAAGGTCCATAGGCACTAGGAATTAGTACTCCCCCTGTTTCAGTTATGAAAATACAAAATTGGCACTGAAAAATTAATTTTAGATTTGTCAAAATATGTTTGTAAGTGAAAATGAAAGGGAATACAAATGGTTCATTGTTTTCAGGGATACATGTTGAAAATGGTTTGGTTTTTCTCTTTTAGTTCATTTAGAAAAGAAGCCTGTCAGAGAAAGCCTTCAACATTAGATTCCAAAATTTCTGTTGGGAAGGATAAAGGCTATGCAGATACATATTCTTTATAATATATATGTAGATACATATCCTTTATGTAATGAAGATACAAGCTGATCATTTGGGTCAGAGAGGTAGGCTATGGGAGAAGTGCTAATTGTATACAGAGATCTTATGCCCTTTCATCCAACTATTTCTTGGAATTAACTGTATTTGGAGGGATGGCGGGTACTAGCCCTGGCCCGCTACTCCAGCAGAGCCCCACAACAAGCCAGATGCCCCTCCCACTCCAGCGGGCCGCCATTTTCCACATCCGGACTTCCCTCTCATCACAAACTCCACCCAGTGACAGCCTATCACAGCCCATCTCATCAAGTTCCACCCTGCAGAAGTTTTTTTTTTTTTTAATCCCCCAGGTATGCTGAATCAGAGACTTACAGACATGGGGCAGAGCTGCTACTTGCTCTCCCTGTGCCCAGCCGCTCACGAGGCTCCCGGGAGGGATGGCTGGTTCTAGCCCTGGCCCGCCACCCCAGCAGAGCAGCACAACAAGCCAGACGACCCCCTCCCACACTTAATCAGGCCACCATTTTCCACATCCGAATTCCTCTCGTCAGAACTCCATCCAGCAACAGCCTATCACAGCCCGTCTCGCGGCCGCTTGCGGCCTAGCAGTTCATCTATAAATGCTATATTTAGAGGTGACTACAAGGGTATACCACCTGCATGGCAAGCCTGGCAAGCTGCCCTGTTTTATTTGATATGCCAAATACCAGTAACAATTATATTAGTTCATTTCCATGACCTAATATAATGGTTTGAGGCTCTTTATGTTCCTGGAGCGAATAGATGCCCATGGGCTCTACTAGCATGAGACAGGACATATGGAGATATTACTGGTGCCCGCTCTAGCGAATAAATGATCAACGGGAGGATAGTGGATAGTGGATAGTGGATATTAATAGACAATGAAAAACGATTGTTTGTTTTCATCCATTTAAGAAATAGCTGCATCCTTTTTTAAATTATATCTTCTTCCATATTCTGACCTGGTGACCAGAATCATTTCTGGTAACCAGAAAATTATTAGTGATAATTTAAATCTTCATACAGTGTGGTAAAATATAGTACGAACTTAGTTGGTAAGTCCATATTTGGTAAAATATAGTAATTTTACCAAGTTCTAACTTTGTAAATAACTAAGTTCATACTTGGTAAGATATAGTATGAACTTAGTTATTTTTTAATGAGTGAACCGTCACTCTATATATTTTATATAGTGAAATAAGTTCATGTGTTTTTTTTTGGCTTTTTGGGTCACACCTGGCGATGCTCAGGGGTTACTCCTGGCTCTGCACTCAGGAATTACTCCTGGCAGTGCTCGGGGACCATATGGGATGCCGGGGATTGAACCCGGCTAGCCTGGCGGGCACAGGCCGGCCGCAGGCAAACGCCCTACCCACTGGGCTATGGCTCCGGCCCCTCATGTTTTGTTAAACCACTGAAAATGTATTATTTTGGCAATATAATATTGAACCAAATGAGCATATAGATGTTATGTTTTATAGAGTTTTTTCCATTGTAATCATATGGTATTGCAACATTTTACAAGACTGCTAATGTTAACAAATTTGTTAACTTTACAGAATATTAATGCATTGGCTAAACTTTGGACATTTATGTTTACTTCATCTTGTACCCTTCATTGACTTCTAAACATATTATAATTCAACTTCTACTTCACTAAGCAAATGAAATGCATTTCATGTTAGTCTTAACTTTTTAGTTTTCAATTAAAATAGACATATTTAGTCTCTTTATCTTAAATTCTTTTGCAGCACTTAAAATAGATTAAGCAATCTATCCTACCTTGTTATTCCCTTTCTTGTAATTCTGGTAATACATTTCATTATCATTATCACTATGAATAGTTTTTTTAAAGAAAGAAAAGAACTTCTATTCAAAGAATATAGCACAGTTCTGTCCTATGGACAGCAGGTTATACAAGCAACAAGAACTCAAATGAAGAAAGAGAAAGATAAAAGCATGGGTGGATAGGACATTGTCTCAGTGATAGGTTTCATTTTCACACATTTTTGTGAATCCAGGTGTTCTTGTTATTTCCAGTTTCCAATAATTTCTTAGGAATAATTTCATAGGGAATAGACATAGAAAGAAAAAGTAGGGGCCAGAGTGATAGTCCAGTGGGTAGGGTGTTTTCCTTGGCACTTGGTCGACCCAGGTTCTATCCCTGGCATCTCATACAGTCCCCAGCACCTCCAAGAGTAACTCCTGAGTGCAGAGCCAGAAGTAACCCTTGAGCATCGCCGGGTGTGACCCAAAAAGCAAAAAAAAAAAAAAAAAAAAAAAAGCAGAATGCCTATTGCCTCCTGTCCCAGCCTCTCTTAAAAAAGAAAGAAAAAGTAGAATTAATTCAGTTTTGCTTTTTAGTTTATTTTGTTTATGTTATTAGGCCACATCCAATGGTGCTTAGGAGATCAAAACTGAGTCAGCTACTTGCAAGGCAAGAACTCTACCTGCTGTACTAGTGCTCTGGTCCTCTGGGGCGGGAGAGTCCTATGGTGCGGGTAGATTTGTCCTGCATAAGGTTTACCAGAGTTGGATCACTGGCTCTACCCCACCCCGCTCTCCCCCTCTGCCTCCTCCCCGCTCTTTCCCCTCTCTTCTTCCCCCGCCCAGTTTCCCCTATTCTCCTGACTCCTGGCTCTGTGCTCAGATTCATTCCTGGCAGGCTCAGGAACCCTATGGAGTGCCAGTGATCCAACTCAGGTGGACCTTATGCAGGTCTATCTGCACCAGAGGAGTCTCCCGGCCCCAGAGGACCAGAGCATTAGTACAGCGGGTCCAGAGCATTAGTACAGCGGGTAGAGTTTTTGCCTTGCAAGTCGCTGACTCGGTTTTGATCTCCAGCATCATAAACGCTTCCTGAGCCCTGCCAGGAGAAATCCATAAGCACAGAGCTAGGGGTGCTCTTTGCCTCAAAAAAAACAAGTGTTAACTCTACATTCAGGCACTGTAAGAGTCAAAGACAATATAATTCTGAATATTATGGTCAATCAAATTAACAGCATTTCTATGGAAACTGAATCACAGACAGGTTGTATGTTTTTCAATACTCATCTAAACGATCCATTCTGGTTAAAAGTATAAACCAGTATTAGAACATTTTGTTTTGCATTTCACTGCTGCACTACACTGCGTCTGTAAAACAAACAAAAAGTATATAAAGGTAGGAGTGGTATTTGAAAGGCATTAACAAAAGCCTCAAGTGATTTAAAATCGGAAACGAGACAGTGGCAAGGAAAGGGTTCTGGAACTGAGGAAGAGCGCTGGAGTAATAAGGACTAGAGAACGTTGCAGAGAGTCAAGAGTCAACCTCAGTGACCCTGCCTTTTCATACCCATCCCCTATGTGTCTCACCACTCAGAAGTGGATTAAACCTATAAACTGCTTCTAACAATAGAGTAGGGAAGATTGTGGCATATCACTTGAAGATTAAGTCACAAACACTGTCCTCTCTGTGTTTCCAATATTCTCTTTTCCTCTCTTCCCCTATGAGGCAGGGATGGTTGCTTAAAATGGAGAAAAGGGGGCCGGAGCGATAGCACAGAACGGAGGGTGTTTGCCTTGCATGAGGCCGACCAGGTTGGATCTCCGGCATCCCATATGGTCCCCGAGCACCACCAGGAGTAATTCCTGAGTGCAGAGTCAGGAGTAACCCCTGGTGTTGCCAGGTGTTACCCCCAAAAAGTTGGAAAAAAAGGCTATTATACTCTAAGATATAGACGAGGACAAAGCATTGTCTGAAATAATTGAGACAGGTTGGAAGTTGATTCTGTCTCAGCTGAATCCTGAGATGAAGTGGTCCTGGAAGATACCTTAATCCTGACTTTAAAAAAAAAAAAAAAACAGAGCAGGAAACTCAAGCCTTTCCCAGATTCCTAACCATAGACACTGTGAAATGGGAAATGTATGTTGTTTTGGTTCTTAAATTGTTACATAACAAAAGAAAACTATTCAGGGAATAAGAAAACAACCGTCATCATTATCCTAGTACTTCTGAGTTATTCTCTCACTCTTTGGGTCACAGTCCACAATACACAGGGGTTGCGGCTCTGTCCTCCTGGCTCTGTACTCAAAATTACTCCTAGCGGTGCCTGGGGATCCAACCTGGGTTGGCTATGTGCAAGGTAAACGCCCTACCTGCTGTTCTATCGCTCAGGACCCTGTATTTCTGTGTTTAACGTTTGAAGTTTGTGAGTATTAATGAAGAAAATTATTAGTGATAATTTAAATCTTCACACAGTGTGGTAAAATATAGATTAACTTCTATTGATATATATGTAATACATCACCTATACTTTTCTAAAACATATTTAGTCATTCCTGTTATATATAAATAAATGTATTAAAATTATAGCTGCTTGGGGCCGGAGCGATAGTCCAGTGGGTACGGCATTTGCCTTGCACTCATCCGACCGGGTTCGATCCCCGGCATCCCATATGGTCCCCCGAGCACTTCCAGGAGTAACTCCTGAGTGCAGAGTCAGGAGCAACCCCTGAGCATTGTCGGGTGTGACCCAAAAAGCAAAAGAAAAAAAATTATAGCTGCTTATCTAAATGGCCACATATAATGTTTCATTAATCATAATATGTGATATGTAGTGAAAATAAGCTTCAATTATTTGGTAGGTAACTAAAATAATGCAACAATTTCCCTTACCATTACCTTTAAATAATGTTCCCCATTCAACAAAAATGTCCCAAATTCCCCAAAAAACATCCATTGGTTCTAATGAAAATTTATGTGATAATTTTACATACACATCAACATGTCAAATAATTGCAGTTCACAGTACACTGGTTAATTGTGTCTGTATGTGAATTAAGTAGCTGCCTTGTTGAATTCATTATCTTAATACTTTCACTTCCCTCTCTATATATTAAATTACCCTCAGGATAAAGTAGAATCCTTTAATTCTAAGGATAGAAAAACATTACCAAGTAAATTTTTCAGTCATGGGTCAATGATTTTGATAGTTGGTGTTAGATTTGCCTCTTGTAGCATGGAGGATATAGACAGTCTTGCAGATGAGGGAGAATCACTAACGTGCTGAATACCACCCAAAGGACAAAGATAGACATAATTAAGAAGGGTAAGTCTAACAGCACATTTTATAGTGAGCTACGGCTTCATGATGAAGTTCGGTTCCCCAACAGGCATAAATCACATTCACAGATTAAACTCATTTTCTATGGCCTAAAGGAGCTTTCTAGGTTCAGTCATTAAATATTTAGTTTAACTATTTTCATATGTGGAAAAAATGATGTTTTTTAGAGAAATGTAATAGTTATCCCTTCTCAAGAGAAATTTACTACATTATATTACTGGGACTTAATAGAGATTTAGGTTTCATGTGGGAATATACTGAAGATAAAATTTAATGGTGCATTGAACCACAAAGGTGGGTTGTCATCGTAAGTCATATGAAAAAGCTCTAAGTGATGAGACTTGCTATCATCTGACTGAAAGAAAAATATGAAAACTGAATTTAAAATAGTGCTTGTCCCATAAATATTTATTTCTATGTACTGTTGCCTGTCACCAAGTATCACCGAAGATAACTTTATTCATTGTGAGATGTGTTGACTGTGAAGCTTTAACACTGAAAAATAATAGTAATAAAATGTGTCTTATTAACCTACAGTTGAAAATACAACATTTTCTCTTCTTGTAAAACTAAATGTAAGCAGATGGATTTAAGTTACTCAGTGGGCTTTTCCAAGATTTGATCCTCACTTTGAATCTACAGACAAACAGAGTATCCATAAAGAAATGTAATGTTTTCTCTTCATTTTCACACTTAATGTTAACCAGCTTTTTATACGAGATCTTTTGCTCCATGATTTTAGTATTTGCTTTTCCATTAGAAAAGTTTTTCCTATCTTTTATTCCTTTCACTGCCTTTAGGGGATTTTATAGAACAACACTATTAAGTAAAACAGCAACACAGGAAATAAGTTGTTTATTTTATTAAAGTTTAATTAGTTAAAATTTTAAAAGTCACATATGGCTATTACAATGTATAGTGCAAATCAAGCAATAGTTCATGCTTATAAATGTATTCTTCCTTTCAGTTTTTAATTCACTGTGTTTCCTTACTATTTTATTTTATTTTATTGAGCTCTTATAAGGAGTCAGGCAGCATGCATTTATCAACACAGAAACTTTTTTCTATAGTGTTTATTTATTTCTTAATTCGCATTGACAAAGTTTAATTGGGGTGAGTAGTGAACAATTTTAACCTCAAAGTGACCTGAAATTGACCTTTCTTGGAACTTGGATGTGAAACACTAAGATTCTCAGTCTATTCTTGGCTTCTGGGGAGATTTGATATGTTCTTTCTATTTTATAGAGGGATGTGGCTACTCTATTTACTGGGTCAAAAGAACTGTAAATTCATTTGATGGAAAAATATATCAGTGAAATTACCTTCGTATGTTTTTGTCTTTTCCCCATATTCTCACATTAAAGTGGTGATCTTTCCTTCCGTGGAATTAGGATCTTATTATAATGTCTATGGCATATCTGCACATTCTCTGAAAACCAAATCCTAAATTCTTCACTATAAAAAAAGACACTTAAAACAGTTTAGTTTAAGTTGTTCAGGTATTATAATAACAACAGCATAAATAAATATTTCCAAACCTTTCTGCCTGATTAGATTAAGATCACATCTACTAAAATATCTCTGAACCAATTAAGCAAATTATGATATACTATAAAGTATGAACCCCCAACGATGATAATTTCTATCAATATTTTACGTCGTCTATAGTTAACGAAGCAGATGCTATAAGACGAAACCTATTGTTTTCTATTTGCTTATGACAATGTTTTGATGTTGCTTTTTAATTGTAACATTGTGTGACACAGCTTTTTAAAAATACGTGTGTGGTAAGTGTTAAAGCCTGAGTGAAAATTTTAGTTCCAAAGCTGTAGCATTTCCAGTGATCCTATCTTCTTTCCAGACTCCACAGTAATCTACAGATTTGGATCGCCTAGGACGGAGTTATGGATTCCATACCAAAGTTAACAGACACACACATTTTGCTTGTGCTAGTTCCTATAAGATAAATCAAGATTGCCTTTTTCCCCCTACAAATAGTACTTCTATATAATTCATAGACGCTACCAGTGATGGACTAAAACTTCAGTGATATTCCTAGTACTGTCAAATAGTGTGAGCTCTAGCTGAATCTGTTCACTTTAAATTTTATTTATTTTTTGTAAGGAGACTAGAGTACCTCCCAAGCTTTTCTATGGGAGCTCAGGAACAAATACTGGTGATACTCTGGCCACAACCAGCTATGTAAGGTGGCAATCAGACAATACATGGCAACCATATATTACTGGTGATTAAATCCTTGGGGCAGGGCAGATAGAAGTGGGTGGGATGCTTGCGTTCTACATGTCCGACACAGGTTCAATACTTGCCATCCCCGTGGACCACCTGAATACCTGCCATCCCCTGAGTACCACTGGAGGTAATTCTTGAGTGCAGTTCCAGCAGTAACTCCTGAGCATCACTAGGTGTATACCCAAAACAAAACAATTAAATTAAATAAATTTTGATCGGTTGCTTACAAAGTTTGTTCCCTAGTTATTTGATGTCTTCTTGCTCAAGTTGGGAAATTTTACTATAAGATCAAGTAGCAAAATAGCAAGAACTTTCAACTTACTGGGCTTCAATTGTCTAAATTTGACTGTACCTGGAGTTAGAAGAAGTAAACAACATTTAGAAATAGGTTCTTTTAAGAAAATACTTATTTTCATTAAGATACATTTGAATAAAGTTGGCTAATAGGGGGCCGGAGAGATAGCCCAGCGGGTAGGGCATTTGCCTTGCACACTGCCGGCCTGTGCCGGCCTGTGCCGGCCCGGGTTTGATCCCCGGCATCCCATATGGTCCCCTGAGCACCGCCAGGAGTAATTCCTGAGTGCAGAGCCAGGTGTAACCCCTGAGCATCGCCGGGTGTGACCCCAAAAAGAAAAAAAAAAAGTTGGCTAATAGGTATGTCTTTCCTAAAATAGAATTGAATGAGAGCCACAAAGGGTGGAAGAAAGCACAAATATTTTTATTAACATACTTTAGAATTCATTAAACTAGGTATTTATTTAGAATCCATAATTAAGTAACACAAGTGGAACAGAATACTTAAACACATCAACCTTGGGTGGTGCCTCTTCTTGACAAATATTTCTAGACTCTAAATCTGAATGCATTATACCCAGGGTGTCAGGGTCTGAATTTCCTTTCTCTTAGTATCCTGCACTCCTGGTGCCTCTTTCTTTTCCTTCTTCCTTATAAAACATTTCCCATGCCATTAATTATTAGGTGCTATATTGTTTTCCACCTTCTACCAAAACCCAATCTTCCATGTGGGGAATCTGTTACTTTTGTGGCCTATACCAGAAACTTCCATGAGTTCTCAATAGGATAGGCATTGTAATATTCCAAAAAGAGGCAGAAAACCGAAGATAGTGTTAGGCAAAAGAGTAGAACCGAGACTCAACTGTACAGTGCAAATATAGAGGTTCTTAGAAAATAGAGCAAGTTCGCTGCATAAGTTTATAAGAGATAGAAGGACAGTAGCAAACATTGGGTCAGAGAGTCCATAAAGGTATAGAAATAGAAGTTATATTCATAAGATATTTTACTTTTAAATTGTCTCTGCAACTGCTTAGGCTCATCTGAATCTGTTTGGATAGGAGACCTCAAAGTTTATAGGAAATTATTTTTTGACATTATAGAGTTTTTTGAGATTAAAAAACATTACTTGATGCTAAAGAGAAATCATCTTATGTTAAAATTTGACTGACAATAAAATATAATTGGTGAAGAAATAATTATGAAGTATGTTTTCCTTAGAGAGAGCTGCCACTGCTTCTCTATACTTATGCATGGTTATTGTTGCTTTTCATCTCAGAGATGACTACTCAGTCACTCAGTGAATTATTCCATGATTGATTGCCTTAGAGTACTTTCAAACCATAAATCACAGATGCCGGTTCAGATCAGCACTTTTGGCCCTCTAATAAAGTTATCCGATTGAACAGCAACAGTTCACCCACGTTCTGGCTTTTTGTCATTACTTTAGTTGGAACACACACACACACACACACACACACACACACACACACATGCAAACATACACATATTGATTCCAGTCTAGGAACTATCCATTATTAAATGGACTCATTCCAAATTCTGAAATATAGCTCAGGGATACAGAAAAGGAATATTTATTACCACTATGAGTTCAATAACAATATAGAAGATAAATTATCCTGTTATAAACTGTACCTATAAAAATTCTACAGTTACAATTATACTATAAAAGGATATTTATAAATGATTTTGTTAAAATTAACTGGAGAGAAAGGATAAACTTTTTTTCACAGAAAAGTTAAACTACCAGCTTTTACTAAATACATGTACCCTTATGAAAAGGTAGACACCTTTATATTTTTTGTGTGTCATAAAATAATAAATTAATAATTTTTCCTTTGGCAACACTAAAATATATATACATTGACACCAAAGAGAAATTTCCATTTTTTTGTGTTCATCAGAGATATATTTTTATTTTTATTATTTTAATTTTTTATTGAATCACCTTGAGATAAGCGGTTATTGGGTTTCAGTCATAAAATGTTACAACACCTGTTCACTCACCAGTGTATGTCTGCCACCACCAATGTTCCCAGCTTCTCTCCTACTTCTTCCCCTGCAGCCTGCCTCTATGGCAGATACTTTTTTTCTCTCTCTTTCTCTCTCTCCTTGTAGGTACTGTGGTTTGCAATATTGTTACTAAAATATGTATATTGGTTTACCTCAGTTCAGCACTCAATTCTTGTCCAGAGTGATCATTTCCAATTATCATTGCTATAGTGATTTCTTCTCTGTCCTAATTGCACTACCCACAACTTATGGCAAGCTTTCTACCATGAAGTGATCCTCCTGGACATCATTTCATCATTTCTACTGTCTTTGAGTATTATTCTTATACTATGATATAAGACCCATCCGCTTCAGACCCACAGCTGTGCTGCTCGGCCCGACCCATGTGGAAGCAACCCATGGAGCTGACCTCCCGGTAAGGGGGTTCAGCCATCCCCTGGCTGAGTCCAACATTGCTTCAAGGGTTTGCTCTCATGAGCAGGGGAGAGACCATACTGGCCAGACTCAGAGTGGAGTTTTGGGCTCTGCCCTTTCCTCCACCTTCATGCCAGTTGCCCGGGAAGAGATAGACCCACCCACGCCAGACTCAGCTAATTTGCAACCCCCGGAAGAGATCCAGACCCATCCACTTCAGATCCACAGCTGCGCTGCTTGGCCAACCCCATGTGGAACTATTATGGACCTCAGTTCCATAACCTGAAGAATGGTTTCGGGCTTCTCCTGTCCCTGTAGCAAGTAGATGCCCTTGGGTTGCACTTGCTTTTGACAGGACTAATGGAGATGTTACTAGTGCCCACTCGAGCAAATCGATGAACAATGGGAAGACAGTGATACAGTGATACTATGATATATATAACATATACATATACACACATATAAACATATATGTATATAATTTTATACATATACATATTTATATACTATATATTGTAAAATAGATCAAGTATATATAATATATATACTGCAAATGAGTGCAATCATTCTATATCTGTCCCTCTGTGTCTGACTAATTTTACTTAGCATGATAATCTCCATGTCCATTCATGAATAAGCAAATTTCATGATTTCGTTTGTATTCATTGTGTAGCTATACCACAGTTTCTTTATCCAGTCATCTGTTCATGGCCATTTACAGATTCTGGCAGTTGTAAATAGTGTTACAGTGAGCATAGGAGTGCAGATGGCTTCTCCACATTGTGATTTTGGGCACCTAGGATATATTCCTAGGATAAATATTGCTTGATGCTATGAACCTCAATCTATTCTTTAATTATTATTTAAATTCTAGATTTTTACATATATTTTAAAGTGTCTTCTTGCTTAGCCACCTAAAAATCCACTTTTGACATTATTCAGCAGACCTGTTGACTGAATTGATTTTTAACTGTTGATGGTAAAAACCTCATTAAAACCTTAATAAATATATTGATTCTCTTAGAAAAAGTATGCAAATGAGGAAAATTGACTTGTGGGCTTTACATGCTGGAATTTATCCCTAAAGTTATATTTCTTACATTTGTAATTCTCTATGTGGTTTCCAAACCAGTAGCAGCTCCACCTGAAACTTCAAAAGGTAGGTTCTTAGGTTCCTTCTGGGCACAGTCAATGAAAATCTCTGAGAATAAATTTGGAAAATTAACTTGTAGCATGTTACTGTTGTATTGTGAAATTTGAGCATTATTGTCCTCTGTCACTACTGGAGATAAGGATAAAACCACCTTTATTTTCTGAACTCAGGGCTCTGGCTGCACAAATTTATTCTCTTGTCTCTTCTGAAACAATGGCAAAAGAAAACACTTGTTTTGGGGGTAACTTAAAAGAAAATAACCCTTGCTTTTAGCATTTTTGGCTACTTGGAATCTAGTTTTGTTCTTTGTTATGAAAGTGTGATGCTTAATTTTGTATGAGGTTTAATATTCCTCTCCTAAATTTATGCTGTGAGTTTCTAGCATAGTTTCAAATTTGTATAATCTATTTAACAAACTTGGCCGTATATAGGTATAAGGTATAGGTACATATATATTGTGTAGATATTGTATATGTACACATATTCTTAGACTAAATCTGATATCCAGCTGTATCAAAATGATCAGGCACAATGTGAGATATGAGAATTGTGTAGGAAGCACTAGAATTATTGAATGTAGTTTAAGTAATAGTAAACATCTTACAAGTTGTCTTATTTTGACACATATGAAGCACGTTGGAAATATCTGACTGTGGGCTTTCAGTGAAGTACTTTTGGTGGACTAAGAAAAGCCACAGGAATTAGAATTGAAGAGCTTGGTTTGCAATAGTTCCACAGACTAGAATAGTTTTGTAAATCAAGCAATTTGGTTAACTCTCTTGAGCTTCAGTTTCATTACTTATAAAACAAAACTTATATTACATACTTCATGAGACTATTAAGAGAACCAAATAATATCTTTTAGGAGGATTAGGAACTCCATCCATCCAGATGTGCTCAGGTTAGGAGGATTAGGAGCTCCATCCATCCAGATGTGCTCAGGGTTTAGCCTTGCTTGACTCTGTGCCTCAGATTCACTCCTGGTAGTACTTGGAGGATTCTATGGAGATTCCGGGGAGCAAGTTACGGTTTACCACATGTAAGGCAAGTGCCCCACCCACTGCACTAGCTGTTCCCCTAAGCATTTTGTAAAACATGGCATTTGCTTAATAAATATGATTCTTTTCTCTTTACCTGTCTAGGACATTTTTCTCCATTCCTTTGATACTGTTTTTGGCCCTACATCTATCAATTTTATTTTTATGAAGATTAAGTAATGCATGCACTTCACAATGTGAGCATTGAACTAAATTGGTATAATGTAAAATTTGGGAGATATTTATGTTAGCATTCCCTTTGGGAAACAAGGACCACCTCAGAGGTATTTGTAGCAGAGCAGGGAAAAAACGACCAGCAATGCTCTACTTGGTAGCTCATACATAATATTTTCAGCACCTAATATGACTTTATAGTGTTTGTGTGCCACCAAAGCCAACACATCCAGTGGTGTTTAATGCCACATGGTGCAGGTTGTAAACTTAGAGTCTTGCATATGGTGGGCAGGTTCTCTTATCACATGTGTCATTTTCATGAATCTCACTATTAAATTCCTTTCAAACAAAAGGAATGTTAAACATCTACTGAATTGTTTTTCTAGATTAAAAACCATCTAAAGTAATAAAAATCTCAGTAGTTTTGCATCCTGATCTTATTGTATTGTATATAAAGTAGATTAATAGGCTGTAACTGTATGTCTTTAGAGACTTTATGCTTCCCTTTGCCTTGCTATAGTTGCACTAGACATTGTTTTCTTGGAGTTGAAACTTTAGATCAGTAAAACATTTTGTCTTCTAGTCTCCTTCTAGAAAATAACATTTGATGAAGAAAAAGAGAATTGTATGGTAATTTCTAGAATTTTTTTAAATAAGATCACATAAATCTAAATAATGTAAATTGAATTTTTTCTTTTCAGAATATATTACTGTGTAGCATCTTGCTGCTTAATACATATTTCACAGTAACATTGGTCATATTTGAAGGTTTACTAATAAAGGAACTTTAAGGTCCATTTTAAAGTATCCATTTAGCAAAACCATCAGATGATTTATATATTACATTTTGGGGGAAATGCTGACCTGATATTTGCATTTAACATCAGGTAAGCTCATAGCATCTGTTTGCCTACTGTGATATATGACAGGGAACATTTATTGAGTTGTTGGAATGAATCTTTGTAATAGATCTTATTAAGTACCTCATCTAGCCTCGAAATAGAGCTCAATTTGAATTCAGGTATAAGATGTTTCCTGTTTTGTTTGTTTATGTTTGAGCCATATCTGGCAGTACTCAGGGCATAATCCTGGCTCTGTGCTCAGGGGTCATTCTTGGCAGGGTTTGAGGAAACTAGATGGGTTGGGGATTGAATCTCGGTCATGTATGTGCAAGGCAAGTGCCTAACTATATTTATTATCTCTTCAGCCCCAAGGTATAAGATATTTTCATTATATTAACATAGGGATACAGAAAAACAAGGATATTAAAAAACTAGATGATAAAACTCTTTGCAAAAATATAAAGCAGCAAGTTTTCTTATGTTCTTACACCATCTTCTTTGTCTAGACTTTTATTTTTATTACAACCTTTAAAAAAATGAAGCCTCCATATTCTCAAGATCTTGGACCAAACTTTGGAAGTGATCTAAAACCTAAAACAGGTGTCTATTGATTTTTCAAATTTATTTAAAATATCATTTGTATTCTATGTCAGAGATACACAAGATGGTGTCATAATTAATGACAGTTGGACCCTGTTTCTAGGGTGTGTCATCTTTTTCGAATTTCTACCAGATAACTAGAATGCCTCCAAATTAGTAATGTAGCTAGTGCCCCCTGCTGGATTAGTGATAGTTAAATTTGCATCTTTTGGGGTGTCAGTGCCAACAACCTTGTCAAAACAGCTTTGCCAATATAGCCTATGGGTATCTAGTTAAGTCATTTAATTAACCTCTCTTCTTCAGTTCTCTGACATGTGATAGTGGGATAACAATAGCAGTCAAACCTAAATTTCTTGTTAAAAGACAGAATTAATTAGGGATGCCAGTAAAATATTTTATGAAAACTGGATGCTAAATAGTGATACAAGTTTCAACATGCCACCTGTATTTCTATGGAAATAAACTTACGTGTCATATTCATTAATATTACACATAATGTTGCTAAATTTGTCTCATTACTACCGAGCACTCTTAACATTGAAATTTATACACACTTCAGACATCGCAACTGATTTTTAACTTAAAGAATTTGCTAATTGGTGAGATCTAGAACATGGGTTCTGAGGCATAAGTGCTTCTGATGGAACATACAAAATTAATTAGTACATCATTATATAGAAGGACTTCCTGATGCTCTATGCCTCTTTGTTGGTGATTAAGTTTTTCTGCATATAATAATCAGAATGTCATTAAGCCCCTATGCGTGAATTCCACTTGAAGGATTATAGTAAGAAACTGCAGATCTTTACACAGGGCAAAAGAGAATAAGTCCCTCTCTTTCTGGACACATGACTTACAGGGTAAAGAAAAGAAAACAAGTTGTAGTGAATGGGTACATATGGGTCCTCACTTGAATATTTTGAACCCAAATTTTTGTGGGGAGATGATGGAGTTTGTAGATCAAAGTAGGGAAAATTATATATCACCTGGGATAGTAACTGTAGCTGAGAAGTTTCTTGTCTCCATAAGAAGCTGTTCTTGTGCTGTATTCTATCATGGCCCACTATGAGAAGAAGAATTGGGACAAAACACACCCCCACTTCCCATTACTACATGACATGTGATATGCCAGAAAATAAAGAATCCCTATAAAAATGATGACTGGGATACAGGAAGGAGTATAACTATTGGTTCAATTTCTTGTACTACTTGGTCCCATGTACCACTGAAATAGCCCTAGTAATCCCCACATCACAGGATCTAAGCAGAATCAAATCTTAGGAGCCTTCCTTTGAGCTCCTGACACAGTTGCCCAAGAATTACTGGTAGGATCATTGGATCTCATGAGCACAACTTGGAAGTCCACCCCCTAAAGAAGAAAATTGTGACAAAAATACTAATTATGGGCTGAGACCAAGCAAAAGGTTTTCTAAAGCCTCAGGATATGAAACAGGTAAATGGGGCCCTAATTTCCATGAGTTCTCACAATGCCAGAATTGTTGTGGTTCACATATGATTAGCAGTGATGGGTCAAGGGAGACGAGTCCTCACCTCAATCTGCTAATTTGAGAATGTTATGTCTTTGATGGACCTACAATGATCCTAGCAGGACAAAAAGGCCCCCAAGGTAACCCAATGTTTTATTACTGAAGATCAGGGAGAGAAATGTAGTAATAATAATTTGCCCAGAGAAATATTTAATCTTGGGGCCAGCTCAAATTCAGATTGAAAAATGAGATCATGCCCATGAAAAATCTCCATTTGTCTCCATATATCCAACTTTACTATAAATATCTGGAACCATGTACACATCTCAAAAATTACAGTCCTTCAATAAAATTTCCATTGATAACCCTATTGAAGTACTATTAAGTTCAAAAGCATCTTGCTTATACTGAAGGCTGTGCTTTAGAAATGCTTCCAATGGACCTAGACTATTTAAGCATATGAGCTTAATGAACATATTTAGGCCCTTAAAGAGATGAAGAGTCCCTTACTAGGTGATGTCATGTTAGTAAAATTTTATGGAATATCATGCTAACATATATTTCACATATTTATATATGAAAATATATTGTATTTTACATGATTAAGGAAAATGAATAGGAAGTGGAGAATTTTAATTGTTTATTGGAAAAAATACTTTGCTTGCTCTAGTGGACTGGGATAACATGTCAAGTTCTAAAAAGGCGAGAGCTGCATATTTCTCTCTATTTTGTTGCTTTTGGATTTACAGAAGCAGAAGCAGTTGCAACTTTAAATATGTGTCATAAAGGATTAGGTGAATTCTAGTTATTTTTTTCTATTTAAATCTATTGCCACTGAGATTGATACTAATGACATCACTATTAGGCATGTGCCATTTCATCCACTTTTAATTCGGATAACTAAACAACAGTATAAACTGTCTCTGATGATTCCTAGTCTTCAACTGTGATATAGAAGCTCATATTCTTCACCATGATAAACACATTTTAAACTTGGAAAAAGCACAAACTATAGTCAAATTAAAATAGTGAGAGGAGGAATGAAGAAGATAGAATAATAAGGGAACCAGAAGGACAAGAAGATTCTTTCTCCTGCAGAGGTGTGGTGCAGGAAGACAGCAACGTGCTCCTGTCTCTGGGAAGCAGAATCAAAGTTTCCCCTCTGAGCATAGTGGCAAAGGATGCTCACTGTCACAAAATGAACCCCCACTACTATATGGCTTGAAACCAAAATTGATTAGATTTGATCACTTGGTCTCTTGTTCACTTGACACCCATTTATTCTTCAGTTTGCTTGAGTGGGCACCAGCAACGTTTCCACTTAACCCTATAACATGCCAGTGTAGCACAGTGGCATCTGGTTGCCTCAGGAATATGAAGAGCCTAAAACTATTCATTCAGGGTCTTGACAAAGAAGTCTGACCATCTTGTAGGTGGGCGGCCATGTAATTCTTTGACATCCCGTGGGATCCAGTCGATAACCACTCTAGTCCAGCAGTCGTCTACAAATTGCATTACATGTCCAGCCCATCTGAATTTCAATGCCTTGGCAAACAGACAGCATCCCTGACTCTGGATCATTGAAGGAGGCCAGAACTCCAGATTCCTTCTCTCAATTGAGTGAGGCATGATATTCCATGCATAGCTCTTTCAATTCCTCTTTGGCAGACACGAATAGTGTTCTCATCCTGCTTTCTCATCCTGCTTTTCTCTGAGACATATATTAATGCAGGGTGAACGGTGGAGTCAAAGAGATGTGCCCGGAGCCAGAGTTTCTTTGTCCTTTAAACTATTTCATCGATGCTCTTGAAAGTGTTCAATGCCACTTTCTTCCTCCTGCGCAGCTCAGGTTTTATATCATTCAACATGTTGAGTTCTTGACCTATGTACACATAACTGCTGCATTCAGAGATGTTTATTCAGTTGAGAGTGAATGGGGCCTCTGGAACTGGTTCATTTTTCATGATCATTGTTTTGTTGAGATTCAGCTGTAGACCTATCTTTCCACATTCTCGGTCAAAGTCAGCCAGCATTTGTGCAGCTTGGCTAATGTTTGGTGTTATTAGAACAATGTCGTCAGTGAAGTAGAGATGGTATAGTTGCCGACCATCTATCTATCTTCACTCCCATTCTTTCCCATTCTAATTGTCGCATGATGTTCTCGAGGGTGGCACTGAAGAGTTTTAGTGAAATGGAATCACCCTGCTGAACCCCTCTTTTGATCACTTCCTTGTAGAATAGTGAGATCGTGGTGGTGAATCTGTAATACAGCTCACAAAAGATCTTGATGTATTGGGTTGAATGCCCTGTTTGGCTAGGGCTTAGATGAGTGCTTCGGTCTCCACAGAATTAAAGGATTTCTTTAAATCAATGAACATGAGGTAGAGTGACATCTTGAGCTCCCTACAAACCTTAATGAGCTTGGTTACCATGTGGATATGGTCTATTGTGCTGAATCCTTTTCCAAAGCCAGCTTGCTCGCATGGTTTTCCTTCATCTAATGTTCTGCCAATACTGTTCAGGATGACTCAAGTGAACAACTTGTAGATGATGGAAAACAGGTAGATGGGGCAATAGTTGCCAATGTCATGGATGACTCCCTTCTTGAACGGTAGAACTGTCCTGCTGGTTTTCCATTGGGAGGGCACCTTGCATTCAGACAGGTAGCATGTGAAGAGCTGAACCAGTGTATTGATGAGTACTGAAGGCAGATTCTTCAGGTATTCAGGTCTGACTAAGGAGATGGTGTTCGATCCTGTTTGGAATTTTGGGACAACAGTGGCATCGGTTAGACAAATCAGTTGATCGAATAAGATGTGGTCAATTTCATTGTGGAACTGTCCACCAGGAGATTACCATGTCCAGCATTTTATTCAGCCTTCTGGAACTGTGAGTCCCCATGAATGGTCTTGCTGGACATGATGAACTCAGATAGTCTCTCACCTTGTTCCTTCCATTCTAGGCCATGGGTCCCATAGTGGAGTTCTTTGGCTGATCTTCTTGGTCCTATCTTACATTAAAATCACTGATTATGATCTTGTAGAATGTGTGATCTTCTTTATAGAACTCCTCCAGTTCCATGTAGAATTTCTCAATTTCTTCTTACTTGCATGTGGATGTTGGTGAATAGACAATGAAGATAGAAACTACTGGCATCTCTTCAAGTGTAATCATCCTGACTAGTTTGTTAGGCATTCAAATGAATCAATGCTCATGGCCAGATTTGTGTTTACAAGGACACTGACACCACCAACGCCTCTTTCGTTGCATGTTCCGAGGAACAGTTCTCTGGTGTCAAAAGCGGTGTGATGCGATTGACACCTTCTCATCTCAGTCAGACCAATGATGTCGTACTTTTTCTTTTTGTGCTTGATGCATCAGGTCTTTATGCTTCCAATGCCAGCATACATGCATTTAAGGTACAGTCATTTTAGTTCTTCGTTTTGACAGCCTAGTTTGGCCCTGAGATTTTATCAACCACTGCTTGCTCATCCTTCTTAGTGCTTTGTATTAAGGGCTCTTTCAGTGTTGGGGAAATAAACATTGTTATTACTGGTTTTGGCGTATCAAATATGCACCGGACACTTGCCAGGCTCTGCAGTGCAGGCTGTATACTCTCAGTAGCTTGCCGGGCTCTCTGAGAGGGGTGGGAAGAAGATTTTCTGTAATTTGTACATAAATCGCCCAATATAGAGAGCTGGTAGCTCCTCTGCCTGGTGTATCTGCATCTAATTATAATTGAACATAATAAATTTTGCATGTTGATTATGCTTGGATTTTTGGCATATATATAAAATTAATAATATTTGTGAAGATTAACCATGCTACATTCCTAAAATAGAAAATAATAAGTATCACTATCAATGTATCAGTACATAAAATTTGAAATACAAAAATAGATTTTGCCTATGAACCTTGAGAGATGTATTTAAAAGCTTTTCTATACTCTAAATAACTTCTTATTTACTAAGGTTATGTAGTTTTATGTGCTGCTTGATAGTTTTTCAGAAAAAAATCATTAAGGTCTCAGACATTAATATAGATAGGGCTGGAGCAATATTCCAGCTGGTAGGGCATTCACCTTACAGCTGACTGACCCAGGATAGATTCCCAGTATCCCATATGGTCCCTGACTACTGCCAGGAGTAATTCCTGAGTGCAGAGCCAGGAGTAAGCCTTGAGCATCACTGTTGTAACCCCCAAAATAAAAAAAAATATTTATTAAAAATCAATTTGTATATATTTTCTCCCTTTACTTACTTGTACAAAATAAATATTATAAATATCTAAGATTTATAAGGCACTCACAAAGTTCAATTGAATAAAAAATCAGCAGTCCCATCCAAAAATGGTGACTAGAGATGCACAGATACTTTCATAAAGTAATTATATGGTTAACCAATTGGCATCTAAAAAAGTTACTTATCATTATTTATGGTTTGGGAAATTCAAACAAAAACAAGGAGATATCATTTCATGCCCATGAGAATGGCATATATCAAGTGTCAGGAAACTGTTGGCAGGACTGTGGTGAGCAAATAGCCTGCATCCACTAGGGTGGGTATGAAGTCCTGTTGAACCTCTATGGTAAGCAATATGAGGGTCCCTACAAATAAAGTAGACATAATGCCACTGTGAGCCAGAATAAGCTCTAAGCACAGCTGAGTATTGCCCCAAAACAGAAACAAACAAAAACTCACAGACTAAATTCAAGAATTTTTTTTTGAGAAAGTGATTCATTAATTGACCAATTATCTTTCTAAAACTTTCTTCCAATTTTCTGCTTCTTCTTCTTATATTTATTTAGCAAAAAAAAGTGAAAATAAAATTTCTATAAAGTAGGAAAATCAGCAATTTACTTTCAAGCAAAATGAACTAGAATAGTTACTTTCAAGTGTGTAATTTACCACTGGTAAAACATAAAGGTTTATAAAACTTGAGTATAAACTTGAGTATAAACTTGAGTTTCTATCAATTTTCTTTCATACATAAATGGAAAGAGTTCAAGTAATTCACTTATGAAAGGATATATTAAAAGTTTTCACTGTGTTAAGAAGAAATTCTTTTAAACACACATCAAATTTACTGTTAATTATCTACATTGTCCTATAGTCCAAAAAAGTTTATTATTATTTATCATTATATTTAATATCTCTTCCTCTAGGTAACTTAACATTTTTAGCCATGTGTATTTTTGTTGTTAAAATCTGCTTCTTACATGAAAGATAAAATGGTGTTTACTGTGCATGTGTTGACCTGGGTTTAAACCCTGGCACCACATGTGGTTCCCAGATCGCCTTCAGGTGTAATATTTTGCATAGAGTCAGGAGTAAGCTCTGGGTCACCAGGTGTGTCCCAAATAAATAAATATAAAATTAAATCTGTTTCTCAATATCAGAACAATTTCTGTTAAATTCATTACTAATTGCTATCACTTTTTGCATTTTAATGTCATTTATCTTTCTAAATTTTTCTCATTTGTAATGTATTGCCAGGAGTAATTCCTGAGTGCAGAGCCAGGAGTTGCGCCCCTGTGCATTGCCGGGTGTGACACAAAAAGCAAAAAAAAAAAATAAAAAAAAAAATTTTTAAAAAAGGGGCTGGTGCGATAGCCCAGCGGGTAGGGCGTTGCCTTGCATGCAGCCGGTCTCTGCCGGCCTGGGTTCAATCCCGGCATCCCATATGGTCCCCCGAGCACCGCCAGGAGTAATTCCTGAGTGCAGAGCCAGGAGTAGCCCCTGAGCATTGCCAGGTGTGACCCAAAAAGCAAAAAAAAATAAATAAAATAAAAATGTAATTATCACTGTCTTCCCATTGTTTATCGATTTGCTCAAGTGGGCACTAGTAACATCTCCATTAGTCCTGTCACAAGCAAGTGCAACCCAAGGGCATCTACTTGCTACAGGGACAGGAGGAGCCAAAACCATTCTTCAGGTTATGGAACTGAGGTCCATAATAGTTACTAGTCTTTGGCATAAAAAGTAAATAAAACACTGTAGCTTGCCAGGCTTTACCATGTAGGTGGTATAGTCTCAGTAGAAGGCTCTCAACTCGAGCATTTACTGATGACACTTAAAGGGGGAAGATCAGGTTTTCTCTTGCATGGAGCTCTGAGGAACTATGGAGTCTGGATGTTGAGAATGACTAACTGCATGATGTGTGGTTTGCTCAGGCTTCTTACCAGGCTTACTGGTATCAGTTAAAACATGTCTATAACTGTTTACTATGTATAAATGTGAAAGAAATTGGGAAGAACCTTATGCAAAATTCAATATCCTATAAAAATATTGCGTGGCCCAAAAGCGGCCGTGCCCCAAGGGATATGTGGGTCTGGTGTGGGTGGGTCTCTCTCTTCGGGACAACTGGCATGGAAGAGGAGGAAAGGGCAGGGCCCAAAACACCACTCTGAGTCTGGCCAGCATGGTCTCTCCCCCGCTCATGAGAGCAAACCCTTGGAGCAATGTTGGACTCGGCCAGAAGATGGCCGAGCCCCTTACCGGGAGGTCAGCTCCATGGGTTGCTTCCACATGGGGTCGGCCGAGCAGCACAGCTGTGGGTCTGAAGTGGATGGGTCTGGATCTCTTCCGGGTTGCAAATTAGCTGAGTCTGGCGTGGGTGGGTCTCTCTCTTCCGGGGCAACTGGCATGGAGGCGGAGGAAAGCGCAGGGCCCCCTTTCCATTTGTAATTATTTATTTAAAAATAACTAAAGAAGGTAAAGGATGCATAGTGTTGCCAGGAAAAATATGGATCAGGAGGACTTGTCAGTGGGTGAAATCTATTGCAAGTGTGTGGAAGTCAGAGGTTAGGTAAGTCAGAGAAGGGAACAGCATACTAATAATTTTTTGGTTGGTAATACCAGCCTAGAACTGAGCATTGAATGTAGGCAAAGTGATTTACATGATAACTGCTAAATGTATGTATTGCAAGCCACAATGTTTAAGAGAAGAGAAGAGAGAGAGAGAGAGAGAGAGAGAGAGAGAGAGATGAGAGGCTAAGTACCTGCCATAGAGGTACATTGGGGGGAGAGGGGAGGGAATCAGGGGACATTGGTGATGGGAAATGTGCACTGGTGTAGGGTTGGGTGCTGGAGACTGAAACCTAATCATGAACAGTTTTGTAATTGTATTATCTCATGGTGGTATAATAAAATTTTACAATAAATAATATTTTAAAAAGAAGGTAAAGAATAATCTTTCAAAAAATTCATTCAGATCATAAGTACTGTTCATACTTTACATTTTAATTAGTTAAAATCGAGCCACATAGCCTCATATTACCTTGCCTGCCTTCTTCTCAGGTCTTGCATTTACCTAAGACATCTTCCTGTTGTTTAGCTATGAGAAAAGTTATTTCTGCATTTTTATATTAGTTTCTTTATGTAAATACATGTTTGTTGGCTCTTTGCAGCCTATCGCTCTGTTAGGAAATCTACTTATTTTGTATGCTATGGACCACCTCAGCTCCCCATTTGCCTCAGGGGCAAGAAAGGTGTAACAACTCCTATATGTAGTTGTCAAATGCATCTGAAACAAGTACAAAATATAACCCAAGATTTCAAGTTCCTGCTTATGCTTACACATAAACCTTTTTAAATTTACATATTATTAGCTTTCAGCAATAATAAATCTCAATTACTTTTTTTTCCTTAGGTTTAGGGCCACATCATGTAGCACTCAGTATTTTTCTGGCATTGTGTTCAGGACTCACTCTTGGTAAGGCTTGAGGTACTATATGGAGTTCCAGGGATCTGACCAGGTCAGCCATTTACAAGGAGAGCACCGTAGTCTAGAGCTCTAGCTGTCTCTCTAGCTCAGTATCATTGTTTTCATTCCAGAGCTTCATTAACTTATTTAACAACAGCTTTTTTTTAAATATCATATCACCCACCAATTTTCTTTCATGACAATGTTCACACAAATTTCTATAATAATAGCTTTTCTAATACTAAAAGAACTTTCTGCTAAGTAAACTCAATAAATGTTCAGTGTGAACAGTTGTGAACTTTTCACATTGAATACTTATTGAATACTTATATATATGTGATTTTATTTATATATAAATGTTTAATACATATGGGAGCTTTTGGGGGGACTTCAAATGATGCTTAGGGGACCCAAATCTCCTCCTAATGATTCTACCCAACCAGACTGGAGAGTCAATCAAAGAATCTCCAAGTAGCAACAAGCATGCAGCTGGTCCTGCACTGGCCCTGTAGTGCAAAAGATTATGTGGGCTTTCAGGGAGCCACTGGGGTCCCCAACAGTATCAGGACAGAAGTTCTCTTTTATCTTTGAGGACACCTGGGAATGGATGAAAACTCATGAGTCCAGTGCAGTTTCAAAAGGCTTTTAATAGTACAACAAGCTCTACCACCATAATCCAATGTAATGGAAGAACTCTAGTTCTGGTCAGAACATAGACCATTCACGACGGCCCAAGACTCCTACCAAAGAGTATCCTACCAGAGAGAGAGAGAGGTCCCACCAAAGAGGATCCTACCAGAGAGGGAGTCCCACCAAGAAGAGAAAGTACATTCAAATCAGTCCCTTTATATACACAAAGTAATCCTAACTTCAGAGAAGGTTTTGTCAACAAAGATTAACTAAACAGCTTTTAGATAGTAGAAGAAGAGTGTAGAAGTTGGTGCCACACCCTACTATAGGTCAAACAAATGATGTGACAAGGTCTATAATTCCTTCTTCTGAAATGATAAGATTATCTCTTTGTAAAACACTGAAGAGAGAGGGGGCTGGTATAAGGTAATACATCCCAATTTCATGGGCTTAATGTATTCTAGATGGTACCCACAAGTTTCTTCTTATTTATTATCTGCACCAGAGTGATTCTGAGTATCTTGTTCTCTGTATACTGAAAGGGTCACACTCGCCTGCTTGAGGGCAAACTAGTATGATCCTTCCTGTAATCTTAAATGATAGTCTCAATGTAGCCAGGGTGGTAGTCTCCTGGTAAATTCTAACTGTCCATGCTGGGTCCAGTGGGTAGAAAGAGGAGTTCTTCCCCATCTAGATGACTTAGAAGTCTTAGTAGATAACAAGTCAGAAGTTATTCATTCAGAGTCAAGGTGATTTCTGTAATTGCCACACCCTTCATAAGTGTTTACTTAGAGAATGAACCCTGGCTTAAGAACATGTAAATAGATTAAGCTGTGAGTGGATAAAACAGCAAGGCTCCCAAGCTAGCTAGGCCTGTCATCCAACAGTGGGTCATCTGGGAAGAACTTCGGGGGGAGGCTACGGATACTCTCTTTAGAGGCTGTAAGCCTCCAAAGTGCAACCCACAATGCTTGGGGAACTTTGTGTCATGTGGATTGAACTGGGATAGGTTGCATTTAAGCCCAGCCCTATAACTCTTACATATTCATTTACACATTCATTAAGCATTTCATGAATACCTACCAAGAACTAGCCAGAAAAGAATCACAGTGATTTGTTGGGGAATGCTGCCGGGTCCCCGACAGTGTCAGGACAGAAGTTCTCTTCTACCTCCGAGGACGCCGGGAGAACAGATGAAAACTCATGAGTTTGGTGCACTTCCAAAAATGGCTTTTAATAGTACAAAAGCTCTTCCACAGCAATCCAATATAATGAACAAACTCTAGCTCTGGTCTGAATTTAGACCATACAAAGAGCCTAAGTCTTCCACCAAAGAGAGAGGATCTCACCCGAGCTGAGTCCTACCCAGAAGAAGGAACAAAAGACCAAAGAGCAAAAAGCCAAAAGCCAAAAGTTGCAAGGCTGAGAAGCCAAAAGCCAAAAGCTAAAAAGCCCAAAAGGCAAAAGTGAAGGGGCCTCAAGTCAGCCCCTTATATCACGATCTTCCCGTTGGTCATCTATTTGCTAGAGCGGGCACCAGTAATATCTCCATATGTCCTGTCTCATGCCAGTAGAGCCGGGGCATCGGCTTGCTACAGGAACATAAAGAGCCTCAAACCATTATATTAGGTCATGGGAATGACCTAATATAATTGTACCTCTGCTCTATGTATGAGTTTCCAGTTTATTGAGCCCCTTATATACAACAAAGTAATCCAATCGGGAGGGTCATGTCAACAAAGAACTCTAAACAGAGTGTAGTGCCACACCCTATTGCAGGTATAAACAAAGGTTATGCCAAGGTCTAATCCTTTCTACCAAGATTATCTCTTATGTAAAACACTGGAGAGAGGGGGCTGGTATAAAGTAATACATCTTAACTTCATGTAATCTAGATGGTACCCACAAGGTTCTTATTATTATCTGCACCAGGGTGATTCTGAGTATCTTGTTCTCGTGTACTGAAAGGGTCACCCTCGCCTGCTTAGAGCAAACTAGTATGATCCTTCCTATAGTCTTCCTATAGTCTCAGCATAGCCAGGATGGTAGTCTCCTGGTAAATTCTAACTGTCCCACGCTGGGTGCAGTGGGTATAAAGAGGAGCTGCGCCCAATCTAGAAAACATAGAAGTCTTAGTAGATGTATAAGTCAGAAGTTATTCAATCAAGGTGACTTCTGTAACTGCCACACCCTCTAGCAGTGTTTACATAGAAGAGAGGTCTCATTAGAATGGACCTTGACTTAAATAGATTAAGCTGGGAGTGGGCAAAACAACAAAACTCCCAGAATAGCTAAATCTGTCCTCCAACAGTGATTGACTTGCTAATTATAAGGCTTGCTATCCTAGACTACATATATATAGTACATATAATATAGTTTGAAGTAATCTTACCTAGTGACTAGAGGTAAATCTAACCCAGTATTAGGGTGTGGGAAACCTTTTTTTATGAATGATCATCTATGCTAAGTTCTAAAGTATAAACAAGATTTATTATTTTTTTGCAGCATATGGGGGCACACCTGGTGCTATTAAGAAATACTCCTGGCTTTGGGCTCAGGGATCAGTTGTGGGAGGCTCGGGAACAATACTTGATGCTGAGGATTTTACCAGGGTTAGTGGTGTGCAAGGCAAGCTATTGTTATTACTCCAACCCCAGAATAAATAAAATTTCCAAATTAAGATCTTGCAGAAAAAAAGTTCTAAAATGAAGGTGAGTCTACAAATGAAGGATGTTCAGAGTATTCTGGAGGTATTTAAAAACCCAGTATGATTTGAGCACAGAGTGAGAAAGACAAGATGAAAAGACAGTGAGGTATTATTTATAATAAGAAATATGTATTTCATCACTATCCCCATTCCTGGCATAGAATTCCTAAAACCTCTGGAATTTTCTAAGTGGTAAGTGATAAAGTTATCTTGGTATTCAAAACCTCTTTCAACCACACCTGATTTTTTGGAAAACCTATACAGATTGTGGTGGTTGCTGGGATACCAGCCATGTGATTAGCTGGTAGGACTAAAAGTTCTACTTCTGGGGAGGAATGTAGCTGGAGATTAAATTCAATGCCAAAGGTCAATGATGTAATCCTTCATGCCAATGTAATGAAGCCTCTATGAAAACAGAAAGGGATGTGAATCAGAAAGCAAACTAGATTGCTAAACCCAAGGAGATTTGCAGAGAATATTGCTATCAAAGAGGGGGGCATGGACCTTCGAGTCCATATGTCTTGGTTTGTGCAGCTTTTCCATCTGAGTCTCCATAAAATATTGCTGTAATGCACTAGTAAATTAAATGTTCATCTGATTTCTGTGATCTGCACTAACAAATTAAACTCAAAGATGAGGTCTTTGGAACCTCAATATACAGCTCATTTTTTAGGATAATGAACATGAGGAACAAAGCAGACTTATATAAATAGAAACGATGTATAATCTGATGCTGTCTCTAGGTAGATAGTATCATGAGTATGTTAAATTGTGGTGTATTCATTTGATATTGGAGAATTGCTTGCTGTGATGAAAAAAATAACCTACAATAGTTAAAGGATGGAGCTATGACTAGATTATGTATATGAGACCTGAATTTTTTCATTAGTTTATTCCAAATGTGAATTCATTGAGGTTGTTTTGGTTTTGACTTTGTATTTCTAGGACTTGCCATATCATTTGGCACTTAGCAAATATTTGGTACAGTTTTGTAAGATAAGCAAAACAAACTAGAGAACAGAAGGGTTCTTTCAGTAGCATTGCTTAGGGGAAAATAACTGACTGAACTCTGAGCAATTTCTGGTTTCTTTACTTTCTGATAACTTCACTTAACACAACTTTTTATGTGCACCATGTAAGTAAATATAAAAAAAAATTGAACCAATTTCCACTCTTTCTGATAGACCAACTGGTCCAGGATTGTACTCTCAGGAAAAGAAGCAGCCATCTTTGGTACAGCTGGGAATAGGAATATTGTTTTAGATCTTTCGGTAATTCTGTTAGAGTTATTTAACTTTTTGCATTGTGTGCAATATGAAAGAAGTGCTTAATTGTGGGGTGTGAGGCTGGGGGCAGTTTCATCAGGAGGAAAAAGGCAGTGCTGCAGACTTGTTTCCATGAGCTGGTGGCCAAATTTGATACCTTGACTGTCCTTGCTCCGACATATGGTTCTTCTGTTCTTACGTATTAAGCGAACCAAAGGAAAGCAACTTTGGGTGTAGGAAACAGCAGGTTCTTCACAATTTGCTTCCTTATGACTTCTATGCCGATAGAAAGACAATTATTCTAACTGAGACAATGAAGACGTTATGAACCTACTTTAATCTCAGACTTCTTTATACTTGTGATAATCCAACATGTCTTAGTTTGACCCAGGTATTTCTTAGACTCTGAGAATTCATATAAAGAATATTATATAAATGTCCTATGACAACTTTCCAGTGCTTAA
The DNA here is from genome assembly GCA_021461705.1 of Cryptotis parvus. Taxonomy (NCBI): domain Eukaryota; kingdom Metazoa; phylum Chordata; class Mammalia; order Eulipotyphla; family Soricidae; genus Cryptotis; species Cryptotis parvus. The sequence goes on along the minus strand of JAJIBD010032845.1, from coordinate 60,347 downwards.
AACCTAAGGAGTTTTTAAATGTTTTGTATATATTCACAGTGATTATGTCTATGTAAGTGGTTAGAATTTTATAAGGGGCAGAAAAATACACGACTTTGTGCAGGAAGGAAAATAGTAATGAAAGAGCTTATTTCTTGTAAAACTGGTTCTATAATAAATAAAGATGATAGGTTTGAAGGAGGCATCTGACATTTTCTGCTATCTTTGACAATTCCTTGCCATTTGTCTACATTACATGTCTTTGTGGTTTATGTAAGTTTTTTTATTTTTTTGGTTATAAAATTCCTGTTCCAAGCAAAAAAGTCTCTATTTTTCAAGTCATTCTTAAAATAAAGAGTATTGCAAAGAGTAAAACATTGGAAAGCAGACAGGACTATCATTCTATAGATTGCTTAAAATATACTCCTACTATTGGGCTGTTGATCTTTTCTCATGTCTGTTAACAGTTGCTTTATGCACATTATGGTCTAACATTAAGCATGTGTGTGTTTTGGCTGAAAAGTATTCTTAATACATATCTAGTTTATTAACAATGATTATTGAGTTTCTTTTATTCACATCCCTCTGATTCCTTATTAGGTGTCAAATTCCCAGATAGGCTTATTTGTTGGAGTGTTGTTGCAGGACTCCTCTAAGAGCCTCTGCATTTGCTCTGAATTGCTTCCTGCAAATCACTTCGTAAATAAGGGGGTAGTCTAAATGTGGCAGTTTATCTGACCATGTATTCTGTACTAGCTGGTATAAATATCCTCTCATGCTACCACAATCATCGTGGGACTAGCTAGATCTTACCAGCATATTTGCCTGGCCACGTTGGATCTCTAAGTAATTAGACCAGAGAGAAATGCTGTTTGCCTCCAAGCAAGCAAGCATGGCTCCCTGATAACTCAAAGGCAACTAAAATACAAAACTACCTTGGAAGTAGATGAGACTTGTGAAGGCTTGGAGAAATATTTAACTGGCATTAGTATTAGTCTTTGGTACAGATACATGCATCTCAGAAACCCCCTTCTCTACCCTATAAAGGCATTTCCAGGCAGATCTTGGCTCAAGACATTAGCATATAAAAAGACATTAGGTGAGGTGCTGGGAGAAATTACCTGAGGGCATTTGACCCTCCCTGCCAGGGAAGTTACATTTAGCTTACAGCAGCTCCCAGCTCTGCTAGGAGGCTTTGAATTAGCTCTGGGTCCTTGTAAACAGCCAGAAGGCCTCCTGAAGTTGCTACATTTTTATAGAGCTATTTTCCTGTTTTTATCTCTAGATAGCCCAGCCCAGAATGGGTTGGACTGGGGAGTTTGGGCGGATTTCTAGCTATAAAATAAGCTGCAAGAAGAAAGGAGCTCTCTTCCTGTTGGAGGACATGTTTAGCTAATCTGGGAGTTTTGTTGTTTTGCTCACTCCCAACTTAATCTTATTTAAGCCAAGGTTCATTCTAATGAGACCTCTCTTCTATGTAAACACTGCTAGAGGGTGTGGCAGTTACAGAAGTCACCTTGATTGAATAACTTCTGACTTATACATATATTAAGACTTCTATGTTTTCTAGATTGGGCACAGCTCCTCTTTATACCCACTGCACCCAACGTGGGACAGTTAGAATTTGCCAGGAGACTACCACCCTGGCTACGCTGAGACTAAAGGAAGACTATAGGAAGGATCATACTAGTTTGCTCTAAGCAGGCGAGTATGACCCTTTCAGTACATGAGAACAAGATACTCAGAATCACACTGGTGCAGATAATAATAAGGACCTTGTGGGTACCATCTAGATTACATGAAGCTCATGAAGTTAAGATGTATTACTTTATATCAGCCCTCTCTCTCCAGTGTTTTACATAAGAGATAATCTCGGGATTAGTCCTTGGTGTAACCTTTGTTTATACCTGCAATAGGGTATGGCACTACACTCTGTTTAGGGTTCTTTGTTGACATGACAACCTCCCGATTGGATTACTTTGGTGTATATAAGGGGCTAACTTGAGGCCCCTTCACCTTTTGCCTTTTGGTTCCTCAGCCTTCAGCTTTTGGCTCCTGCTTTTTGGCTTTGGCCTTTTGCTCTTTGGCCTTTTGCTCCTTCTAGGTAGGACTCAGATCGGGTGAGATCCTCTCTCTCTTTGGTGGGAGACTTAGGCTCTTTTGTATGGTCTAAGTTCGGACCAGAGCTAGAGTTTGTTCATTATATTGGAGTGCTGTGGAAGAGCTTTTTGTACTATTAAAAGCCATTTTTGGAACTGCACCAGACTTGTGAGTTTTCATCTGTTCTCCCGGCGCCCTTGGAGGTAGAAGACAACCTCTGTCCTGACACTGTCGGGGACCCCGCGGCGTTCCCGACATCTTCCCCACCCCCTCCTCCTCCTTTTTGCCATTCCTTCCTCTCCATTCTCTGTTGGGCCTCAACATGTGGTGACAACCATCTTGGCCTACACCTGGCTGGGGCCTAGCTGGGAACCCAGAGTCTGGAGATTTTCCCTGCTCTTGGATTGTATATTGGAGCCTTTGATAGTAAAATCCTTTTTAAAACTGCATTGGATTCCTGAGTCTTAATCCATTCCCGCTGGCTTCGGAGGTAGAAGGGAACTCGCTTCCCAGCACTGTTGGGGACCCCGCGCGCTCCCCCACAGAGTGTTGCTTTTCTTTTTACCTTATGCCCTTTGCATTCTCTTGTTTTAGATCTGCACCTTTTTCTATAGATATACGAAGATGGTTAATTTGTTACCTGGGCTTGTGCCATATTTCTTTACAAAATAGCTCAAATGTCTATAGATTGAATTTAATTCCTCACACCCCAAGCATGGATAGGAAGACAGACAACCCTGGATTGGCTATGGAACCACTTGTGCACCCACCCCTGAGTGCAAGTCTTTTTTTTTTTTTTTTGCTTTTTTGGGTCACACCTGGTAATACTCAGGGGTTTCTCCTGGCTCTGCACTCAGGAATTACTCCTGGTGTTGTTTGGGGACCATATGGGATGCTGGGGATCGAACCCGGCCGGCACTGGTTGGCCGCATGCAAGGCAAATGCCCTACCTGCTGGGCTATCGCTGAGTACAAGTCTTGATATGAGCAAAGCTTAAAGAGCCAGGTCACAGAATGAGTACTTTGTTTACCTAAAGAAGTTGAGCAAACACTCCTGAAATTTGTATGAAACAATAAACCACAATGAATAGCTAAAGAAATCCTTGTGAAAAAGAAGATGGGAGGCATCAGCTTCTCATCTTCAAACTGTACTACAAAGCAGTTGTAATTAAAACATCATGGTATTGGAGTAAAACAGGCCTATGAACCTATGGAATAGAATTGAATATCCTGACACACATCCTCAAATACATGGTCACTTTTCTTTGATAAAGGAGCAAAAAAATACAAAGTGGAGTAATGAAAGCCTCAAAACTATATGGACATTTCCCCAAAACTAGAAATTGAGCTCCCATTTGACCCAGGAATACCACTCCTGGGAATATACCCTAGAAGCTCCAAAACACACATTAGAAACATCATCAGCACTATTATGTTCATAGCAGCACTAGTCACATTAGCCAAAATATGGAAATAGCCTGAGTACCCAACAACAGAAGTTTTGATAATGAAACTGTGGTACACCTACACAATACAATACTATGCAGCTGTTAGGAAAAACAATGTTATGAAATTGCCTGTAAATGGCATGGAGAGTATCATGCTAAGTGAAATAAGTAAGAAGGGAAAGGACAGATATAGAATAACTGCATTTATTTGTGGTATACAAAAATAGAATGAGGCTAATCAAAGGCCAAGAAAAATAAATACCAGGAGGACTTGTCAATGGTTTGAATCTACCAAAAGTGTGTGGGGATCAGAGATTAAGTAAGACAGAGAAGGGACCAGTGTGCTAATCATTGTTGGAAATGCATTGTTGTAAATGGTAAGGACAGTCTAGAACTGAGCATTGAATGAGGGGTATACATGATAACCCCATAAATCTATATATTGCAAGCCATAATGTATAAGAACAGGGACAAAGAAAAAGGAGGATGGGGAGAGGGAGGAGGAGAAGGGGAAGAAGAAAAAGAAAAAGAAGCAGAAGAAGCAGAAGAAGCAGGAGAAGAAGAAGAAGAAGAAGAAGAAGAAGAAGAAGAAGAAGAAGAAGAAGAAAGAAAAAGAAGAAGAAGAAGGAGAAGGAGGATAAGGACAAGGAGGAGGATGATAAGGACAAGATAAGGAGGATAAGGAAAAGAAGGAGGAGGAGAAGGAGAAGATAAGGAGAAGGACAGGGAGGAGAAAAAGAAGGAGGAGGTGGTGAAGGAGGAGAAGGAGGAGGAGGAGGAGGAGGAGGAGGAGGAGGAGGATAAAAGTTCCTTGCATAGAGGCAGGCTTAGGAAAGGGAGAGGGAATCTGGGGACAATGGTTTTGCGAAGGGTGCACTGATGAAGGGATGGGTACATGAACACTGTGTGACTGAAACCCAATCATTAACAACTTTGTAATTGTATATCTTATGGTGGGGTAATAAAATTAAAAAAAAAAAAAAGAATAAAAACAGATAATGGAATTAAAATTCTCTCACAAAACAAAAGTAACTGCTACAAAAAAAAAAAATCTCAACAGTTTATATCTGTATACCAACAGCTGACATTATTCATAGAATCTTTTATCAGGTATAATTCATTTTGCATTATAATCATTGTGGAAGCTTCTTCCATTCTCCCATATGAGTTAACATGTGTATCCTTTAATGATGTAGTTGTGTACTGATTCATATTCAGCTAAATAGTCACATGTACAAGCTTGCAGCTTGCATGTTCTCAAATATACTACCACAAGTCAGTATCTTATGGGAGAGTGGTATAGGACTTTACTGTTTTCTTTTCCATTGCACGACCCATAATATGAAGCCAAACATCTCAACTGTCTGTGCAAAAAGCAAAGATCCAGGCTCATGAGTAATGGCCATCTGTCCTTTCTGGTTTCACTCTTGACTATTCCGTCCCTCATTACTCTCCCAGATAGCATTTACTGCTTACTATACTACCTACTGGTAGGTTATTGCCCACCAGATTGGAGATGACACTTTACTCATTATAGAACAAGCTGTATGTATATGACAGGAGGCATTTCTGGTTATAGGTTCAAAGATTGCCAGAGCCAGGTAGACAGTATTGACCTACTTGCTCTCTCTCTAAATGATGCCATATCTCACCTAATTTCCTTCCATAGTTAAGATAAAAATTCCAAAGTGTTGACATACCTTCGAATTCTGCCATAACCACATTCATATTCACTTTGGGTGACTATGCAACATTCAGTGAATGAGGAAAGGCCCATTTCTCACATGGTCTTATTCATAGTATTGGCCTGAATAAAAGTTCATGGGTGCTCCTTCTTGTTGCACTGAGTCCCTTGCTATTTAAATGATAAAGAAGAATCAAAAGTTAAACCAAGTGTGGGGAAAATGTCCATCATAATTTCAAGAAGCCAAAAAAAATTCTTGCAACTGCTTCTGCATCAAAGCTTGGTACACAGCATTGATTTGCTTGCTTCTTAAAAAAGGTGGAAGCAAAGGTGTGTGGGAGCAGAGGTTAGGTAAGACAGAGAAAGGAACAGTGGACCAATGATTGTCGAAAGTCTATTACAATCCATAACATGTAAGAGAGGGGAGAGAGAGAGAGAAACAGAGAAAAGAGATGGAGAACTTGCCATGGAGGCAGGCTAGGGGAAGGGGGAGGGTATCGCGGGACATTGGTGGTGGGAGGTGGGCACCGGTGGAGGGATGGGTGCTGGAACACTGTATGGCTTTAAACCCAAACATGAACATTTTTGTAATTGTCAAAAATAAATAAAAAATAAAAAATAAAATAAGGTGGAAGCTTGGGGCCAGAGCGATAGTCCAGCAGGTAGGGTGTTTGCCTTGCACGCTGCCAACCCAGGTTCAATCCCCGGCATCCCATATGGTCCCCTGAGCACTGCCAGGAGTAATTTCTGAGTGCAGAGCCAGGAATAACCCCTGAGCATTGCCAGGTGTGACCCAAAAAGCAAAAAAAGAAGTGGAAGCTTGCACTATGTATGTAGTGGCTTCTGCATTCATCTTTGTCTTTCTGTGTTTTGGGGTGCTTGGAGGCTCCCAAGTTGTAAGTGGTGCTCAGGTGACTCAGTGGCCACACCCAGGATTCTTGGTCATTCTGACTCAATGCAAGGGACTACTGATATGACTCTACTCAGATTGTCCCTATGCTTCCTGAGATTATTTGGGTTACCCTGCACTGCTCAGAGGCATCTAGCAGTGTACCCTGCAGTACTCAGGAAAGTCATATGACAGGTATCACATCCAGATTGGTGTCATACTTGACACACATGCTAGCTTCTGTACTATCTTATGGCCCTTGAATTTTATCTTATCTGACCAAACTATTCCCCTATTTGACAGATCAATAGTCCATTATGGGCTGGAGAGTTAGTTTTAACTAACCTGGGTTTGAGTTTGTTCAATTTGGTGTGGGGGGACTACACCCAGCAATGCTCAAGTGTTACTCCTGGCTCTGCACTCATTAATCACTTTGGCAGTGAGTGCTTGGAGAACCATACGGGATACTGTGGATCAAACCCAAGTAGTCTGCATGCAGCCTCAGTGGGCTACTTGCTGTGCTATCTCTCTGACCCCAGACTGAACTGGGTTAGATCCATAGAACCTCATAAGATCCCCCAAGGCCTTCGAGGAGTGATCTTAGTGTTCAGAGTTAGGACTAAGCCCTGAACACTACCAGGTGTGCCACCTCCCCAGAAATAAATTAATGGGCAGAAATAAATTAATGGACAGAAATAAGAAGAGTCTTTAAAATAGACCCTTCATCTTGTTGATTGCACATGTTTGCTTTTGAAAGTGTGTTGACAGGTGCAGTTGTATGTCAGTGATAGAGAAATAGAAGATGGTTAGTCTATGGAAACGTTCTTCACAAAATCCATAAAGAGAGGTCATCTGTGACTGGCCACAACTAAAGGACTATGCCATTATTCTTTGGAAAGAACAATATGGGGTGCTTTAGATGCTCTAAATGATTTATGGTAGGTATGTATGATGTATGATGTATGATTGTTGCAGGACTCAAGGGCCGCGCATCTGCTCTGGATTGCCTCCCGAAATCCTCGAGATAAGGGGTAGTCTAAATGTGGCAGTTTATCCGAATGTATGCTGTACTACTGGTTAAATATCTCCATGCTATACATCGTGGGACTAGAGATTTCCAGCATATGCCACGTAAGGACACCTAGTAGAGAGAAATGTGTTTGCTCAAACAAACAAGCTGGCTCCTGATAATATAAAACTACAAGAAGTAGAGGAGACTGTGAAGGCTGGAAATTTAACATTGGTGTTGGTCTTTGGTCAGTGATTCCAGAAACCCCTTCAATTTCAAAGGCCTTCCCGGCCAAAAAGGAGGTGGTGCGGAGGGGTTCCTGGGGCTGGACTCCTGCTTTCCTAACATGGGAGGAGGTCGAGTGGGTGGGGATAGACGGTTGCCGGGCTCCCGGTGGGTTCGCCTTTGGGTTTCCCCCTGGGTTCACGTGGTGGTGCCTCTCCTCAGGGCGGGGTCGTGGATCTAACGGGTTTTTTGCTGTTTGTATGTTGAACCGGATAGTAAAGTCTTTAAACCGCGGCTCTGAGTGTTTCGTGGGAGGGCGGATAAAGCACTTAAGACTTTGTGATAAGTCAGTTCATTTCAATTCTAGGTATGATTTAACATAACCAGATAGAGTCCCTTTTCAGGAAGGCCTCATAAATTTCCTGTCACATACATGTATGTACCTTCTTCTACTTAAAGTATTCCTTCAGCTTGGTTCTACCTTTTGGAAAATTCTTTCATTTTCCCTTTCTTTATTTAAAACATATCTTTTTATCCTTCATTATGAAGAAAACATTTCTTTTCCCCCTTTCAATTCTCTTCACAAATTTCCAGAGACATGATTTTTCTTCAATTTTTTAAAAACAACTAATTTCTTAACAAACACTGAATGTCAAGGAAGATTTTCTAGCAGTTTTTATTTTTAAATGACTCTGCATTTTCTTTTTTAAGCTCTAATCTGACTTTTATGGTCAAACTGTTCCTGAGTCAGGTCAGTGAAACTTTACATTTTACAACTTAGATTTGCTTCACAGTTACACCAGGTTACTCTTACCAAATATCTAGAGTAAGAGGTTACTCTCACCAAACATTTACCCTTCAAACACATTTTTGGATAGGGAGAGAAACACGTCTTTGCTCTCTTCATCAGCTAGTGAGCTAGAGGACCCGAACGTGAGTCTCACTCTGATTTTTGTCATTCTGTAACATACCGATCTGTGTCACTAACATTAGATTCATTGGCTGTTACCAAGCAGAGAGACCACATCATGGTCGCCCAAAGAGTCCTTTGTTGGAGATCCACGTCTGTCTATCCTCCAACTATGCCAATATTATTAGGTCATCCCTAATAATGACAGCCTCCAATATGGTAGGTCCAATATCACAGATCTCTGCAAACTACATAGATCACATCTGGGTTCACCCTAGCAAGACACCCCCAATCGCCAGTATGCATGTCCACCCTCAAAGCCATGGCAATGAACGCCCCTTTGGAATCCTTCTCAAAGCACCACTTGTAAAGTCTCAGGCATACATCTATACTTATACGTAATGGTTATTGGTTCCAAAGAAAGAACAGAGCACAAACAGTAAGAGGCATGGGCTTATTGCTAATCTACTGAGTATAGGGCTAAGGGCAAGTTACTCTGTTTATTTTGAACCTAGCTTCTGACCAGGTTTGATTTCCCTTCAGGCATGATTCAGCAAAGCTTATGGAACTGCCTATTAGTAACACAGGTGCACATATGCCAGGGGCTGACATGCTCTGTAGTCTGGACCTGTGTCTACCACATTCCTTCGCCCTATATAATCTTGCTGGACCCCAGCACCTAGCAGTGTCTGGAAGAAAAACACGTCACACATACTGGAGGCTCCTGACTTATGGTTGGCAAATTCCAAACCTGGGTGTTTGGCACAGAACAGGTGCACATGGATACAAACCAGTGTCAGCCTATTTCTTCAGAATGAGTCGAGCACAATCAAAAGAGAGTGATGCAGACTAAACATAATATAGCAGGTGAGTCAAACAGGGTGGGGGTAGTATATTTCCTTTTTTTTCCCAAATCTGATGTCATTAGTTTGAGGGGGTATTTTTAATAATCGCTGGCCCGCCAGTCCAGCACAGCCTTGCAACAAAGCCAGACAACCCCACACTCCATGAGGGCCTTCATTTTCCACATCCGGACTTCCCTCTCGTCAGAACTCCACCCAGCAGACCAGCCTATCACATCCCGGCTCATCTAGATCCACCCTGCAGCAGTCTTTTTTAAAATCCGGCTCAGGTATGCTGATCCAGAGACTCACAGACATGGGGCAGAACTGCTACTGGCTCTCCCTGTGCCTAGCCGCTCACGAGGTGCCCAGGAGTGATGGCGGGTTCTAGCCCTGGCCCGCCACCCCAGCAGAGCCTTGCAACAAGCCAGACGACCCACCCACTCCATGAGGGCCTCCATTTTCCACATTCGGACTTCCCTCTCATCGGAACTCCACACAGCAGACCAGCCTATCACAGCCAGGCTGGCGCGGCCGGTTCATCAATAAATGCTGGATTTAGAGATGACTAGAAGTGTATGCTACCTGCATGGCAGAGCCTGGCAAGCTACCCGTGTCGTATTTGGTATGCCAGATACCAGTAACAATTTTAGACCTCATTCCCATGACCTGATGGAATGATTCAGGCTCTTTATATTCCTGGAGCAAGCAGGTGCCCTTGGGCTCTACTAGCATGAGACAGGTCATATGGAGATGTTACTGGGGCCCGCTTGATCCAGTCGATGATGAACGGGAAGACAGTGATACAGTGATACAGTGATTTTAATAATCATTTGCTTTAATTGGTAGTTGAGATTAGGTATTTGTGGTTACATTTTTGTTTTGTTTTGTTTTGTTTTGTTAGGGCTACACCTTGCTCTGCTCAGTGCATACTCCAGGCAGTAAACTCAGGTATTATATCTTGACAGTTATGAGAATGGATGGGGGTGTCAGGGATTGAAATCATATGTGTGTGTGCAAAGAAGGAAACCTATCTGCTGTTACTGTTTCTCTGGCTCCAAGCTAAGGTATTCTGCAGATGAAAGCATTGTCTTATAACGCATGTTTTTCTGAAACCATCTTCTACTAAGGGAGCGCAGAAATCTCAATAGCCATAATCTTCTTGGTCTATATTAGGCAGAAGATGCTTTCTAGAGAAACTGAGAGAAGAAAAAGACATAATAACTTGATTTTTTTTCTTTTTGGGAAGGGTGGGAGTTCACACCTGGCATGGTTCATTCATTTCTCTTAATTCTGTCCTCAATAATGATTCCTGACAGAACTCAAGTACCATGTGATATGCCAAGGATAGAATCTGGAGGTATTTGCAAGCAAGCAAGACCTGGTGTCCTATCTCTCTCTAGGTCTCAAAGTTAGATTTTTTAAAAAAATAAAATGCTTAAGTATCATCATTAGGTTCAGCAAATGATTTGATGGTTTAATCTTTGTATATTCTTCATGAATTTTTCAGAAGTGGACATCTTCTACTGATTAAAAGCAACCTAAGTAAAAAGGTTTTCAGTAACATGGTTATAAGGTACTGTCAGAGAGAAAGTAGAAGACAGTCAGTCTTAAGATGACTCCTCTATATTTGGTGACCATGGACTATATTTAAAACTTGCCTTTTCCTATTCCCCCTTAAAGTAGATAAGGTGGAAAGAGAGAGTTAGAACTGTTTTATTGGGGACTGAGCGATAACACAGCAAGTTGGGCTTTTGCCTTATATGAGGCTGACCTGGGTTTGATCCTCGGCATCCCATATGGACCCAAAGCACAGCCAGGAGTAATTCCTGAGTGCAGAGACAGGAGTAACCCCTGAGTATGACCAGGTGTGAGCCCCCACAAAAAGAGCTATTTTATTATCTTTACCCTGAATTGAAAACTAGACCAGTAGGCATTGCTCATTTCCCCCCATATAGATTAGATTCTTCTTAAGCCTATGAAATTATGTTCTCATAAATTGATTTCTTCTGAGGGAAGACTTTATAAAAGAATAAGTGAACATGCTATCACTATCACTATCACTAGCTTCCCGTTAATCATCTATTTGCTAGAGCAGGCACCAGTAATATCTCCATATGCCCTGTCTCATGCTAGTGGAACCCAAAGGTATCCGCTTGCTCCAGGAACATAAAGAGCCTCAAACAATTATATTAGGTCACGGGAATGACCAAGTATAAATGTTACTGGTAATTGACATATCATTACTACACAAGCAGCTTGCCAGGCTTGCCGTGCAGGTGGCATACTGTTGTAGTCACCTCTAAATAAAACATTTATTGATGATCCGGGCTGTGATAGTATGGTCTGCTGGGTGGAGTTGTGACTAGAGGGAAGTCCGGATTTGGAAAATGGCAGGCCCCATGGAGTAGGAGAGGGTGGTCTGGCTTGTTGTGAGGTTCTGCTGGGGTGGCAGGCCAGGGCTAGAACCTGCCATGCCTCCCGGGCGTCTCACGAGCAGCTGGGCACAGGGAGAGCAAGGAGCAGCTCTGCCCCATGCCTGAAAGTCTCTGGTTCAGCATACCTGGGCCGGATTGAAAAAAAAAGAGAGCAGAACATGCTAATGTATTTTTAAATTAATTTTCTTTTATTCTTCCCATGCTGAAAATAAGTAAAATATTTCCTTTGATTATTAAATCTGATGTCCCAATAGAGATCTAGGAAAAACACTGACATAAGAGGGTGCTACTCCTATGAATTATACCCTTTAGAGTTTTAACTCCCAAATGTGTCAATGTTGACTTTCAGGATAATTTCAAATCAAACTGCCTTGATAATGAGCAATCATGTCATCTCTTACAAGCACCACTAGTTTGTATATATATTCACCAATTTTATGCAAATTACAGCAAATGCTCTATTTAATGGAAAAAAGAAATTAAAAATAGTCCAGATTCCAAAGAAAGGTGAAATATTTTTCATAGTATATGCCGTCATTCATATAAAAGCCTTCGCATAATCCTCAAAATTATAGAAAAATATGAGAATTTAATAATATTATTAAATAATAATATCATTTAATAATATTATTAATATCATTATATAATATTATTAATAATAGCATTGTTAGCTAATATTATTAATATTATTTGAGAATATTATTGAACAATAATATTATTAAATAATAATATAATTTGCTCGCTCGAGCAAAACGATGATGAACGGGAAGACAGTGATACAGCTAATATTATTATAATGTGCATGATGAATAAAAATTAGTATATAAATTAATATATAAATTAAAAATATACAAATTAATACACAAATTAACAACATATAAATAATGTACAAATTAACTATTTATATGTACTAACAATGAATTAATATATATTGAAAGTAAAACAATAGCATAGTTTAAAGTAATAATGAGTTACATGAAACAGATGTATTAATCTATAAACTGTAGTTAAAAACATTAGAAAAGTCCTAAACTATTAGAACTTTATTACGTTTTTTACTTCATTACATTGTGGCCACATGATCACTTGATCACTTGACATCCCGTTATTCATTGATTTGCTCTAGCGGGTGCCAGTAACATTTCCATTTGACCCTATCACATGCCAGTGTAGCCCAAAGGCATCTGGTTGCTTCAGAATACGAAAAGCCAAACCGTTCGTTCAGGGTCTTGAAGAAGTATATCCATCTAGTAGGTGGGCGGCCAAGTGATCTTTTGACATCCCATGTGATCAAGTCGGTAACGGCTCTAATCCAGCGGTTGTCTCCAAATCGCATTACATGTCCAGCCCATCTGATGTTCAATGGCTTGGCAAACGAGAGAGCGACCCTGACTCTGGAACAGTGACGGAGGTAGGAACTCTGGCTTCCTTCTCTCACTTGAGTGACGTATGATATTCCAAGCATAGCTCTTTCGATTCCTCTTTTGTGAGACCGAATAGCATTCTCATCCTGCTTTCATAGGGCCCAGGTCACTGAGGCATATGTTAATGCAGGGAGAATGGTGGAGTTGAAGAGATGTGCCCAGAGCTGGCGATTCTTTGTCTTTTTTGCTATTACTTTGATGCTTTTGAAGGCATACCATGCTGCTCTCTTCCTCCTGTACAGTTCAGGTTTTAGGTCGTTCATCATGTTGACTTCTCAACCTCGGTACACATAACTGCTGCATTCAGAGATGTTTGTTCCATTGAGTGTGAATGGGGCCTCTGGAACTAGTTCAATTCTCATAAACATATTTTTGTTGAGATTCAGCTGTAGACCTATCTTTCCACATTCTCTGTCAAAGTCAGCCAGTATTTGTGCTGCTTGGCTAATGTTTGGTGTTATTAGAACGGTGTCATCAGCGAAGTGGAGGTAGTGTAGTTGCTGACCATCTATCTTCACTTCCATTCCTTCCCATTCTAATTGTCGCATGATGTTCTCGAGGGTGGCATTGAAGAGTTTTAGTGAGATGGTATCACCCTGCTGAACACCTCTTTTGATATCCATGATCACTTCTTTGTAGAATAGTGAGATCCTGGTGGTGAATCTGTAACACAGCTCACGAAGGATTTTTTTTTTTTTTTGCTTTTTGGATTACACCAGGCAATGCTCAGGGGTTTGTCCTCGCTCTGGACTCAGGAAGTACTCCTGGCGGTGCTCAGGGGACTATATGGGAAGCCAGGGATCGAACCCAGGCCAGCACGGGCCATCCATGTGCAAGGCAAAAGCCCTACCAGCTGCTGGACTAACGCCCGGCCCAAAGGATCTTGCTGTATTGGTTTAGAATTCCCTGTTTGGCTGGCTTTGATGACTGCTTCAGTCTCCACAGAATCAAAGGCTTTCTTTAAATCAATGAATGTGAGACAAAGCTGCATCTGGAACTCCCTGCAAACTTCAATTAGCTTGGTTACTGTGTGGATTTTCGGAAGCCAGCTTGTTCTCATGGTTGTCCTTCATCTAATGTTCAGCCAATCCTGTTCAGAAGGCTCGAGTGAACAATGTGTAGATGACAAACAACAGGCAGATGGGGAGATAGTTGCCAAGGTAGTGGATGTCTCCCTTCCTGAAGAGTAGGACTGTCTTGCTGGTTTTCCTTTGGGAGGGAGCCTTGCATTCAGACACGTAGCGTGTGAAGAGCCAAGAAAGTGTATTGATGAGTACTGAAGGCAGATTCTTCACGTGTTCGGGTCTGACTTTGTCTGGGCCTGGTGCTCTTTGCTTCTTTACCAATGAAATGGCATGTTGGATTTCAGAAGGAAGAACATTGGGAGTCGCATATCCATCCTGTGGAATTTTGTATGTGAGCAGGTGAACGGGGCTATCAAAGAGATCTGAGTAGAAGTCATGGATAATCTTCTCCATTGACTTTCTGGGAGATGTGATAGATTCATCAGGACATTGGTGTGCAGTCATCTTGGTCTTATAGTTGGTGAAGGACTGGCAGTTGTTGCGAATGCTTTTCCCAGCTTCTGCTGCTTCTTCCAGTATTTCTGCTCTTCTCTCTTTGAGGTCTTCCTTTATCACTTCTCTGCACTGATTTGCAAGCTTGGATGTTAGCATTTGGTTGCCTGAGGTTTGTGCCTTGCCATGTTGGCGAATGAGCTTGAGAGTTTTGAAGAAAGGCATCCTTTTGTAGTTTTCTCATTCTTGGCATTCTTCACACAATCATGGAGGTGCAGAACTAGTTGGTTGTATTCTTCATAGATGTCATTAATGATGATATCTTTTCATATTGCCACTATGGTGCCAAAGAGTTCCCAGGTGGTGGTCGTTCTGGGAGTTCTCTTCTTAAACTTTGCAGCCTTTTCTCCCCATTCGGGAAGTAGATTTTTCCTTTTTTTTTTTTTATTTATTTTTTAATTACAAAGATATACAATTAAAAAGTTCATATTTGGGTTTTGGTCAAACAGTGTTGCAGCCCCATCCCGCCACCAGTGCCATCCCCCACCAACGCCCGGTTCCCTCCCCTCCCCAGCCCTGCTCCTGGCGGTTCTGATTTCTTCCTTTCTCTCTTTCCTTCCCCGAGACTATGGATTACAGAACATACTTAAAGGGTTGTCATGTGTATCTTTGCCTCTATTTAATGCTCAGTTCTAGGTTGGCTGTACCCTCAACAATTGTCAGCACACTGTTCCATTTCTGTCTTACCTAGCCTCTGAATCCCACTTTGTGATAATTCACCTTTGACAGGACCTCCTGTATATGTCACTTGATCTTGGTATTGGTTATCTTATTTCGATAGATTCTGTATTGTTCTCTCCTTCTGGCTAATTTTGCTCAACATAATCTTCTCCATGTCCTCCATTTGTAGGCAAATTTTATGACTTCATTTTTCCTAACAGCTGCTAGTATTCCATTGTGTAGATGTCAAAGCTTTTTTATCGATGTGTTCTTGGTGTTTGGTCCGGGATGGTGGGTATGGGGTCATCTAGCTTGGAGGAAAGTCCATTTGTTCGAAGGCTGTCCAGCGGCTCCCCAACATGGTGGTTTTTGTTTGTGTAGTGGTGGCTTTTTCTATGTTTTTGGCCTTCGAATTTCTTCCTTGCTAGTTCGTCTTTCTTCCCCCATTTTTGTGGGGTTTGTTTGTGGAAGTAGAATTTTGCATGAAGAAGACAGTGGTCCGACCCTCGTTGGAATTTTGGGACGACAGCAACATCGGTCAGGTAAAACCGTCGATTGAAGATGATGTTGTCAATTTCATTGTGGAACTGTCCACCAGGGGATTCCTATGTCCAACGTTTCGATTCAGCCTTCTGAAACTGTGAGTTCCCATGAATGGTTTTAGTGGACATGACGAACTCAGATAGTCTCTCACCCTGTTCGTTCCATTCTAGGCCATGGGTCCCGATGTGGAGTTCTTCAGCTGATCTTCTTGGTCCTTTCTTGGCATTAAAATCACTGACTATGATCTTGTGGAAGGTGTGATCTTTTTTATAGAACTCCTCCAGTTCCATGTAGAATTTATCAATTTCTTCTTCCTTTTATGTGAATGTTGGTGCATAGACAACGAAGATAGAAACTGCTGACAGTGGGCCACATCTCTTCAAGTGTAATTATCCTATCTGGTTTGTTAGGCATTTAAATGAATCAATGTTCACGGCCTGTTTGTGATGACAAGGACATCATCGCCACCTATGCCTCTTTCCTTGCATGTTCCAAGGAACAGTTCTTCTCTGGTGTCAAAAACAGCGTGATGCAATTGATGCCTCCTCATCTCCGTCAGACTAATGATATCATACTTGATCTTTTGCGCTTGCACCATCAGGTCCTCGATATATCCTTCCATTGCCAGTGTATGTCAATTGAAAGTACAGACTGTCGCTTTAGTCCTTCTTCGTTTGGCAGCTTAGTATGGCCCTAAAATTTTATCAGACCCTCCTTGTTCGTCCTTCTTAGTGCTGCCATATTAAGGGCTCTTTCAGGGTTAGGAAGATGAACATTTTTTATAACTGGTTTTGGCATAACAAATACACATCAGACAACTTGCCAGGATCTGCCGTGGTATACTTTTAGTAGCTTGCTGGTTTAAGCACTGCCAGGAGTAATTCCTGAGTGCAGAGCCAGGAGTAACCCCTGAGCATCGCTGAGTGTGATGTCGCTCTGCCTTGATAAGCAGTACATACCTTTCAGTCACTTCACCTAGCCAGAGGACACATGGCCTGTGCCCTGGTCGTCCCACTGGTGGTCCTTGATGAGTGCGGTGAACATGGTGGCGGTAAAGATGGTAAACAAAGATGACTGCTGGGTGTCAGTAATTGTGTTGCCCTGCGGTCCGGGTCCGAGGCCCCGCAGAGTCGTCTGGGAAAGGGGGGCCACAAGCCGAGGGGCTCCCCAACCTTACTGTTGCCGCTCGCCACAGCAATGCCTTGCTGCCTGCATGGCCAGTCCCTACATGGTACATCAGGAAATGCAAAAGCTGAGAGTGCCTGCATGGCAGAGCCTGGCAAGCTACCTTTGTCGTATTTGATATGTTAGCACTGGTAGAGGGATGGGTGCTGGAACACAGTGTGACCAAAATCCCCAAACATGAAGAACTTTTTAATTGTATATCTCATGGTGATATCATAAGATAATAATTTAAAAAAAAACTTGTAGCAATAATTGACCTCATTACCATGACCTGAATGAATGGTTTGAGACTCTTCATGTTCCTGTAGGGAGCAGAGGCCCTTGGGGTATACTAGCATACAACAGGAATAATGGAGACGTTACTGGCACCTGCTCCAGCAAATCAATGAACAATGGGAAGACATGTAATACAGTGAATACATTTTTAGTGAGACAAACACTATACTAATAGAATTTTAATCATCAAAATTTAATTATAAAAATTTTACTGATAAGTTATGCAATTGCATTGATGCAATTTCAATCTTGAATATTTTTTTTATAAAACAGCAAGTTATATTTAAATTTTTCATGGAAATATCCTGTGCTAATTGCAAACAATTTAGAGTTAAGAAATACATGGATGAGATAGTAGTACCCTGCATTAATGATGACAATGTTGACATTAATGTGTACATAAAAAATGAGCATTCATAAGTAGGTACAGAAAACAAAGAAGAGATTGAGAAAAATTGAAGAGAGCTTAGAGATGTTATTGACAATACCAAAAGAAGCAATCTCAGAATCACAGGAATTCCAGAAAGAAAGAGAGAAAAGGAAATAATTATGCCTGATTTAAGAAACATTACTTAATAATATCCCCGGTTTGAAGGGGAAGGTTGTTACACCACTGGCCCAAGAGTCCTGAAGGGGTTCAATCAAAGCATATCCAAAGACAAAACCACCAAGACACATTGGAATCTTAATGCACACAGACTACTTAAAGCAGCAAAATAGAAGGAAGGGCTTGCACACAAGTGAAAAAAAAAATCAAACTTAAAATTCACATTATATTTCTTAATTAAAACTCTCAAGCGAGAATGAATTGTTGTATTAAAATATTGAATGAAATGTAGTACCATGCTTTAGTCCACTACCTTCTCAAGTTATCACTGAAATTTGGAAAAAGTGATTAAAACCTTTCTGAGATAAACAATAGCTGAGGGTATTTGTCTCAACTAAACCAATTCTGCTAAGGAAACAGAATGACCTAATAACAAAGGCAAAGGTCAAATGACAAAAGAAAGTAACCAAATCCCGATAGGTAAGTGGCAACAAATTCCTTAAAGCAATAATTTCTTAAAATGTCCATAAACAGCTCTTCCATTTAAACTCACAAAGTGACTGCATGACTCAGGAAGCAAATCCAACTTGTGACTGCTTACAAGAGATATACTTGGGCTTTCATGATAAACATAGGTTCAGATTGAAGGATTAAAAAATAAATATACAAACTAACAGTAGACCGAAAATAACAGGGACAGCTATACTGGGATTATACCAAATTGTGTTCTGGTAAAGAAAGTACCACTTCAGACCCACAGCTGCGCTGCTGGGCTGGCCCCATGTGAAAGCACCCCCATGGAGCTGACCTCTTGGTAAGGGGCTCGGCCAGTCCCTGGCCAAGTCCAACATTGCTCCAAGGGTTTGCTCTCATGGGCGGGAAGAGACCACGCTGGCTGGACTCGGAGTGGAGTTTTGGGCCCTGCCCTTTCCTCTGCCTCCATGCCAGTTGCCCCAAAAAGAGAGAGACCCACCCTTGCCAGACCCACAGCTCCCTTGGCACACGGCCACTTTGTGGCCACGTGATATTCTTAGAGAATGCTGATTTTAGGATAAGGTCCTTACCAAGATCTTTCACATTTATACATTGTATACAGTTCTAGACAGGTTCTAACTGATACCAGTAAGCCTAGCAAGAAGCCAGAACAAACCACACATCATGCAGTCAGTCATTCTCAACATCCAGACTCCATAGTTCCTCAGAGCTCCATCCAGGAGAAAACCTGATCTTCCCCCTTTAAGTGTCATCAGTAAATGCTCGAGATGAGAGCCCTCTACTGAGACTATACCACCTACATGGCAAAGCCTGGCAAGCTACTGTGTTTTCTTTACTTGTTATGCCAAAAACTAGTAACAATTATGGACCTCAGTTCCATGACCTGAAGAATGGTTCCAGGCTCCTCCTGTCCATGGAGCAAGCAGATGCCCTTAGTTACACTGCTTGTGACAGGACTAATGGAGATGTTACTAGTGCCCACTCGAGCAAATCAATGAACAATGGAAAGACAGTGTGTGTGAGACTGTGAAAGAAAGTAATAAGAGGTTGTGACAGACGTTTCAAACTTGTTATGGGATCAAGAGGGCTTCTCTCTTGTATATGTATATAGGCATCAAATAAAGAGGCAACAAAGTTGATATGACAACCACTACTAAAGCCTGAGAAGATACACTTATGACCATATAAGTGTAGTGAGAGATTCTAACTCCCATTGTCATCACTGAGCAGATCAACCAGACAGAGCAGGAATAAGAAAACAAGTCTTAAAGGAGGAATTGGAGGAACTTTCGATAAGTAGACCTGTACAGAATTCTTCCAAATTAAATATACATTCTTGGGCTAGAGCGATAGTCCAGCAGGTAGGGCATTTGCCTTGCATGCAGCCAGACCCGGGGTTTATCCCTGGCATCCCATATAGTCCTAGAGCACTTCCAGGAGTAATTCCTGAGTGCAGAGCCAGGAGTATTGAGTGCAGAGTCTCTGAGCATTGCTAGGTGTGACCCAAAGAGCAAAAATGAATGAATGAATGAACATTCTTTTCCAGTGGATAGTGAACATTCTTCAGAAATAGATGACATGCTGGGTACAATTTGAGTGCCCATGAAGTTGCAAAAATAAAAGTCATATTTTTGGATTGATGTCGTTTTGGTAGAAACTAACTTTAGGAAGAATGTCAGGTAAACCTTTGACATTTTAATGCTTGTACACCACCATTGGCTTAAAGAGGAAATCAAAGAAGTTATATGATTCCTTGGAACAAATGACAATGAAAAGACAAAATATAAATAGAGATATAGAAAACGAACACAAAATGGAAAGTTCACAGGAAAACATACTTACATCAGGAATTAGAAAACCTCAAATAGAAACAACTTCAAGCCTTGACAAACTTAATAAAGTACAGCAGAATCAAAACTAAAGAAGGAAATAATTAAAATCCAAGTAGAAATAAATGATATAGAAATAAAGATGATGACTAACAGCTCCATGGATTGCTTCCACGTGGGGCCGGCCGAGCAGCGCAGCTGTGGGCTGGAATGGATGGATCTGGATCTCTTCCGGGTTGCAGAGAGCTGTGGGTCTGGCATGGGTGTGTCACTCTTCAGGGGAAGCTATCATGGAGGTAGAGGAAAGGGCAGAGCCCAAATCTCTGCTCTGAGTCTGGCCAGTATGGTCCCTCCCCCACACATGCGAGCGAACCCTTGGAGTGATGCTGGCCGAGTCCCTTACCAGGAGGTCAGCTCCATGGATTGCTTCCACGTGGGGCTGGCCAAGCAGCGCAGCTGTGGGTCTGGAGTGGATGGGTCTGGATCTCTTCCGGGGTTTCAGAGAGCTGACCTCCTGGGTAAGGGACTCGGCCAGCCCCTGGCCGAGTTCAACATTGCTCACACGTGTGGGGAGGGACCATGCTGGCCGGACTTGAAATGGAGATTTGGGTTCTGCCCTTTTCCTCAACCTCCATGCCAGCTTCCCCTGCAACAGAGACACACCCAAGCCAGACCCACAGCTCCCTTGGTGCTCGGCCGCAAAATGGCCACACGATTATCTTAGATAATACTGATTTTAGAAAAAAGTTCCTTCCCAGGATCTTTCACATTTATACACTGTATACAGTTCTAGACATATTCTAACTGATACCCATCATCCCAGTAAGCCTAGCAAGAAACCAGAGCAAACCACACATCATGCGATCAGTCATTCTCAACATTCAGATTCCATAATTCCTCAGAGCTCCATCCAAGAGAAAACCTGATCTTTCCTCTTTAAGTTTCAACAGTAAATGCTTGAGATGAGAGCCTTCTACTGAGACTATACCACCTACAGGGCAGAGGCTGGCAAGCTACTGTGTTTTCTTTACTTGTTATGCCAAAAACTAGTAACAATTATGGACTTCAATTCCATGACCTGAAGAATGGTTTGAGGCTCTTCCTCTCCCTGGAGCAAGCAGATGCCCTTGGGCTACACTTGCTGCGACAGGACGTAGAGAGATGTTACGGGTGCCCACTCGAGCAAATCGATGAACTATGGGAAGACAGTGATACAGTGATATAGTGACTAAAGCAGTAAATGGAATTAAAAGTTCCTGTTTTAAGAATAAAGAGATTTTTGAAGAATAAAGAGATTTCTATAACAACTCTGTTACCGAGCTAGAGAACCTACAAGGAGTAGTGTGTTTTTAGAATCATGAAACCTAAAAAAAAAAAAAAAACCTAGAAGGAAGCAAAAGAAAATGATAAAAAATGAAATTTAAATAGAATTAACAATATTTCCAAATACAAAATTCATGATCCATATATGATCACCTTAGTTTCCTGCCAAAACATCAAAGATGACTTACTTTAGTGTTCTACACTTCTCAGATTTGGAAGAAATGGGTATTCTTCCTAACAGCGATGATGCCATTAATTAAATTCTAAACCCTAATAAAAATACACAAATATTATTTCAAGTAGATTTTAGCCCAATAGCCATGATGAAATTGAATGCAATGTTCTCAACAAAATAGTAACAAACAATGCAATAATGTATGAGAAAGATCAAATGTATAAATATGTATCAAATGAGGGAGGGAGTGGTAAGGGGAATCCTCAGACATAATAAAGGGAACCAGAAATTGGGTGGACAGTGTGGTGGTGAAATGTACTCATGAAACCATATCATTGACAATATCATAATACTGTAAGTTGCAGATATTAAAATAAAAAAGAATAACTATGAACTCTGAATAAAAAAGAAATATATGATTCATAGGTTATATAAACTATGAACAAATGTGATTCTTGTATCTAATTGTATCTAGTATAATATAATACATGGAACATTATTAAATATTTAATAAATATTTGATAGATGACAAATAAATCCATGATAGAGTTTTCATGAGCTAACTGATGATTTTCCTAAAATGAAAGAACTTCTGCCTCTCTCCCTTTCTTTCCCTCTCTCTTTTCTTCCTTTCATTTAACTACAAGTAGTCAATTAAGCAAGAGAAATTTGTCTCAAACTGTCCTTTAAGTGTATAATAAAAAATTTCAGGGGCCAGAGCGATAGTCCAGTGGGTAGGGCATTTGCCTTGGACGTGGGCGGCCTGTGCCTGCCCAGGTTGAATCCCTGGCATCCCATATGGTCCCCCGAGCACTTCCAGGGGTAATTCCTGAGTGCAGAGCCAGGAGTAACCCCTGAGCATCTCCGGTGTGACCCAAAAAACAAACAAAAAAATTCAGTCCTTACCTATGATTTTTTTTGCTTATTCATAGATGGTAATAATAAAAGGAAGAAAACAAAATATTGACATGGTTTCTGTTCAGTTATCATATGTATATGTACAGAATTACATATATCACTTATAAAAACAATGAGCACATATTTTAATATATTACATATAATAATACAATCACATTCAATGTAAGACTTTCTCTTCCATCAAGCCTGGAATGACGCGTTCCTTCAAGACACCCACTAGTTCTTCATTTCTTTTTTTTTTATTTGAGCTCCTCTGCTACTAAGTGCCTGCATTTTATGTTGTTGTTTGATGTGTCTGAGTTTTAATTTAGACACCATGATCTACAAAGTTGTGTACAATAGGGTTTCAGGTGTTCAATGATTCCATCTTCAATCCCACCATCCTGTGGCCTCATTCTATTACTAACAACTCTAGTTCATTCTCATCCTTCAACCTTACTCCTTAACAGATACATTTAATATTTTAAGTTTAATAATTTTTGTCCTATATTTGCAGTAGTGTTGAGTCTATAGACTGCCGAGTTTGTAACTCTCTCAGGGGGCTTGGACAGAACTCAGTATGGGTCAAGTCAGGGACTTTGTCTAGAACTGCTAGGAGGGCTTTGATAAGCCTTATTCTCCTGGGGTCTCGCATTCCACTGACTGTTACTCACCCTAAATGGTACATCTCCAGCTTCTGCTGCAATCACAGCAGTTTTCTAGTTTTTTCAGAGAAGATCTAAGACAATACATAGCAAAACCAAGCCACACTATGACCCACTCTAACTTCATGTACCCACAACTCTGACTTTCTGACTACACTCAAGGCTAGACTTTGTTGCTTGTTTTCCCAGACAGGTCCAATCCTGTTCTTAACCTTAGTTTGGGTGGAAAGTCACAAAAATTTTCCTGAAAATCCTTTTAAAGAAAAAACTTGCTTGGTTTACATTTAAGGGTGAAAACATCCATTTGAGCATAAATCTTCTCAAAACTATATATCTTAGAATCACAAAATATATAGTATTCCCATAATTTGGAAGTTCACTATCTAGCTTAGAATTTCATATCTCTCTAACTTGGTATATCAGAAACTTTCAATTAATATCATAATGCATATTATATTTATGCATTTGTGCATGTGTAGTACATGTATGTATAATAAAAGTTACAAGGGTCTAAATTAAACAAATTCTCTTTCTTATGAAGTGTCTGATTGGTACACTACATAAAAGAACCAATCTTTTATGTACACTAAATAAAAAGAACCAATCCCTTCTTTCTAATAAATAAAACCATGAGATGTAAAAAATATGTTATGAAGACACGCAATGTTATAATCCAAACTTACCCTAATTATTATAATTGAAGCCAAAAGAGGAATGTGTTCTTGTTAACCACAGACCAATTTATCTCCATAACATTATAGTACAAGATTTTATGTGCATTCACAAAATGTCAAAAACAACCATAAAATAAAAATTCACCCTACATTCCATTATGACTAAATTTATCAACTTAAAAGAAAATGGATTTCTAAAGTATTGCCAACTTTCAAAAATTGCATTGGGACCATGTCTTACCTCAGCTGTCCTGTGGGTTAAGGATCTTACACGTAACAAAGGGTAAGATCTAACACGTAGCAAAGTATAACACTTAGCAAAGAATGCACTCTAACTTTTGTGCCCTATCCCTCTTGTGCTTTTTGAGTCAGTTATATTTGAATATATATTTGGGTATATATTTGAATAGCAGAAATATTTTTATAATCAGATGAATCTTTGGTTTATTTGCAAAAATAATGAGGGACCGCAGAGATAATATAGAGGTGAAGGCTCTTGCCTTGCACTGAATTGACCTAATTTCAAAATCTGGAATCACATATGGTGCTGAGTATTGCCGGAAGTGATCCCTGAGAACAAAGGTAGGAGTAAACCCCCAAACCACTGGTCATAGCTACACTCCCAGCCCACAAAGAGGAGAAATGACAAAAGTTGTAAAACACTGTTGAACATGAGAATAAACAGAATAGATCAGAAATCATGAATAGTGAGCAAATTGAAGATAGGTCTAAAAGCATATAATTACTAGCTCTGTTCTGTCTAGTTATTATTCAATAGGCACTCCTGGAAAGAAAGAGAAATGTATAATTTCCACAGTTTTTATTAATTTAATATAAATTTATAAACTGATTTCCAAAAGAAATACCTTTCTTTTTCTTTTTTTTTGCTCTAATTTTTTTTAATTTTTTTATTTTTACAATTACAAAGATATACAATTAAAAAGTTCATATTTGGGTTTTGGTCATACAGTGTTCCAGCACCCATCCCGCCACCGGTGCCCATCTCCTACCACCAGCGTCCCCAGTTCCCTCCCCCTCCCCCAGCCCAGCTCCATGGCAGGTTCTTTATTTCTTTCCATTTCTCTCTTTTCTCTTTTCCTTCCCCTCCAGACTATGGATTACAGAACATACATTAAAAGGTTGTCATGTGTATCCTTTTGCTTCTATTTAATGCTCAGTTCTAGGTTGGCATTAGTACCCTCGACAATTGTTAGCACACTGTTCCATTTTCTGTCTTACCTAACCTCTGACTCCCACACGTTTGTGATAATTTCCACCTTTGACAAGACCTCCTGATATATGTTTCACTTGACCTTGGATATTGGTATCATAATATGTACATATATATTTATGCTATGCAGATAAATGCAGTCATTCTGTGTCTGTCTCTCTCCTTCTGGCTAATTTCGCTCAACATAATCTTCTCCATGTCCATCCATTTATAGGCAAATTTTATAACTTCATTTTTCCTAATAGCTGCACAGTATTCCATTGTGTAGATGTA
Source organism: Cryptotis parvus (assembly GCA_021461705.1). Classification (NCBI taxonomy): domain Eukaryota; kingdom Metazoa; phylum Chordata; class Mammalia; order Eulipotyphla; family Soricidae; genus Cryptotis; species Cryptotis parvus. Next base: position 35,050 of record JAJIBD010032845.1, on the reverse strand, counting down.
CCAAAGCTTCTTTATCCAGTCATCGATTTTCGGGCACTCTGGTTGCTTCCAGATTCTGGCTATTGTGAATAATGCTGCTATGAACATAAAAGTAGGGATGGTGTTTCCGCTGCGTATTTTTGGTTTCCCAGAGTAGATTCCCAGGAGTGGTATGGCTGGGTCAAATGGGAGTTCAATTTCTAGTCTTTGGAGGAATGTCCATATTGTTTTCCAGAAAGGCTGTACCAGCCGGCATTCCCACCAACAATGGATGAGTGTCCCCTTTTCCCCACATCCACGCCAGCACTTGTTGTTCTTGCTCTTTTGAATATGTGCCAGTCTCTGTGGTGTAAAGTGGTATCTCATTGTTGTTTTGATTTGCATCTCTCTGATGATTAGTGATGATGAGCATTTTTTCATATGTTTTTTGACCATTCAAATTTCTTCCTTGCTGAAGTTTCTGTTCATTTCTTCTCCCCATTTTTTGATGGGGTTGTTTGTTTTCTTCTTGTAAAGTTCTACCAGTGCCTGATATATCCTGGATATTAACCCCTTATCAGATGGGTATTGGGTGAATATTCTTTCCCAGTCTGTGGACTGCTTTTTGTATCTTAGTCACTGTTAAAAAGAAATACTTTTCAGTCAGGCTCTTACTTTTACTGTCTAATGAAAGCTGCAGTCCATAGTTTGTGCAGAACAGTTCTATTTAGCTTTGTTCTGTTCAGGATTATTTGCTTTGTTTCTTTGCTTTACTTTAGAGCAGTTAATATATCATGGGCTACTATAGAGAGTCATTTTCAATAACTTTGAGTGTGTTGGGGCTCAGCGGGACCCCCAACAAATATTGCATATTGGGGTTAGGCAGCATCCCCTGATATGTTTGGGGGCTTACAACCAATCCCGCTCTCCCTCCACCCCCACCCATGATCAATGGATATAGGAACAGAATGACAGGTTCCTTAATAGACTGAGGCTCTTCCACCTTATCCAAAGGTCTACTATTTAAATCCTCTCAAAAGGATGGGGGTTGTGGGACTCTCATCCACTGTTGGTGGGAATGCCGATAGGTTCTGCCCTTTTGGAAAACAATATGGACATTCCTCCATAAACTAGATATTGAGCTCCCATTTGATCCAGCAATACCACTTCTGGGAATATACCCTAGAGACCAAAAACACATGGCAGAAACACTATCTGTACTTTGTTATTCATCGCTGTGCTATTCACAATAGCTAGAATCTGGAAACAACCTAAGTGCCCGAAAACAGAGAACTGACTAAAGAAACTGTGGTACATCTACATGATGGGATACTATGCAGCTGTCAGAAAAGATGAAATTATGAAATTTACCTGCAAATGGATGGACATGGAGACTATCATGCTGAGTGAAATTAGTCAGAAGGAAAAGGACAGTTATAGAATGACTGCATTCATTAATTGAATATAAATAGATACCAGTGTTTTACTAAGTGGTGGAAATGGTAATGGCAGACTAGAACTCGCCATTGAATACACACAAAGAGACTTAAATGATAAACTCTAAATATTTTCAGGGCTAGACACAATGTGTAAAAGAAGAGGGAAAGAGATGCAGAGACAGAGAAACAGTGAGAGAAAGCGAGGAACCAGGAGTACCTGTTATTGAGGCAGCCTGGGGGTGGGCGGGAGGGGGTGTGGGTACAATGGTGGTGGGAATGGGGCAATGGTAAATGGATGGGTGCTGGAATACTGTATTACCGAGAACCAATTATGAACACCTCTGTAATTATATGTCTCATGGTGGTATAATAAAAAATTTAAAAAAACATAAAATAAAATATTTTGGAAAATAAGGATGGGGATTGGAAGATATAAGAGGTGATGGACTTTGACCCTAAAATAATGAGATGGTTTAAAAGCCTGGGCAATCTTTCAGGACACCTCCCCCAGAGACAAAATTCTCCCTGGGACTATAGACTTGCCCAGGACAGAGACAAAAATTCCAGCTAAGGGCATCCTTTCCTTTGTTGATATTACATTTACTTCTCAATAAAAATTTCTAGTCATTTTGTATAAATATGGTAAGATATATTTATAAACTTTGCTTTTTCTGGGGACATCTCACTATATATTCTAGACTACAGTCCTCAGGCCGGGTTAGTCAGGTTAATTTTATCTAACCCCAACCAGGTCTGAAATCACTTGCTTGCTATTGGGTCAGGATAGAGTTTTTCCCAAGACCTTGCTTTTAGCTTATTATTCTGCTTATGACATTTATTCTTTCCATGTTGAGGCCAGAATAGTTTACTCATGTTTTGTCCTGGGTGGTCCATCTGAGTCTGTGTCAGGACCCTCCTTTTGGTTAAGAACTAGAATCAATCTAAGGGCAACTGAGGTTTTGAGTTAGGATATATGAAGAATGCCAGGATTAATTATTTCAGAGTTAATTAACTCCTATATCACATGCATAGCATTAATCATCTTCCTGTGTCTATACAGAAGGCCTTTTGCTCTAACATAAATATATGCAAAGGGAACACAGGAAAGAGATAAACAACGTTTTATTTACAATACAAACAGGGCTATGAACAAAGGGTAATCCAACAGGGTGCAGGCTCGTTTGTGTTGGAAAATAGTAATTGACCCATAATCTTTTAGGTGTGGTATAAAACACAGTGAAACATATACCACTGTTCCTCCAATATGTCCCCTGAGGGATTGTCCAGGGAAGAACAAAGACTACTCTTGTGTCAGAGAACTCCTCTGTTTCTGTATCTAGGAAAGGGCTTCTAGAATGTGTGATTTGTTGTCGGAAAACGCTCTGACAACAGGGGCGGTGACAACACTGTCGGTCCCCGACAGTGCTGGAAGCGAAGTTCCCTTCTACCTCCAAAGCCAGCGGGAATGGATGGAAACTCAGGAATCCGATGCAGTTTTAAAATTCTTTACTTATCACAGGTTTAGGCATACAAATCAGCAATAGGAAAAACCTGGTGCTTAGGATTCCTGGCTAGAACCCCAGCCACGTGTGGCCAAGATGGCGGCACCACATGTTAAGGCCCTGTAAAGAGGAGACAAAGACAAAACTCCCAAAAAGAGTGCAAGCTCCAAAAAAAGAGAGCCCCCAAAAGAGAGAGAGCCAGAGAGGAAGCAGCCTAGTTTTATACCCCTGCAACTCAGACCTCCCACTAGTATGGGAAGCAGGCAGGGTAAAATGCCCTCAGATAATTTCTCCCAGCACCTCACTTAATATCTTGGGACTAGATCTGCCTAGATCTGCCTGGAAATGCCTTTATAGGGTAGAGAAGAGGGTTTCTGAGATGGCATGCCTCTACCAAAAACTATACTAATGCCAGTTAAATATTTCTCCAAGCCTTCACAAGAGTCTCGTCTACTTCACAGTAGTTTTGTATTTTAGTTGCCTTTGAGTTATCAGGGAGCCATGCTTACTTGCTTGGAGGCAAACAGCATTTCTCTCTGGTCTAATTAGAGATCCAACGTGGCCAGGCAAATATGCTGGTAAGATCTAGCTAGTCCCAAGATGATTGTGGTAGCATGAGAGAATATTTGTACCAGCCAGTACAGAATACATGATCAGATAAACTGCAACATTTAGACTACTCCCCCCATCTATGAAGTGACCTGCAGAAGGCAATCCAGGGCAGATGCAGAGGCTTTTATAGGAGTCCTGCAACAGTTTTTGTTCTGTCTGGTAAACCTTCTAAACCGGTTGACATAGGTTGACATACCAGAAAAAGTATGTAGGATTCCCTACATACATTTCTATCCTGATGAAAGAGTGTCTTTTGAGTCCAAACAGCAAGGATTTGAAAAACAGGAAAATGTTTGCTTTTTCCAACAGTCCAACAAAGCTTCCTGGGGCATTTCATCAAAACAGATGGGTACCCCCAATTTTAGGTGATTCATGCTATTTTGTTGGACAGAGGTTTTTTCTTTTTTAAGCACCTTTTCATTTCAATCCAGATGTTTTTTCCTTCAAACACCTATGAATGAAAAAAAAATTTTTGTAAGCTTAATAGTCAGTAGTTGACAAGACAAGTTTTCTGTTTTATCAAGAGTGTGGATTTGTAAAATTCTTGTAGTAAAACTTTCATATGATCAATCTGCTCGTGATCTGTATACTTTTACTCTGGATATGAATTTGCTGGGCACAAGATAGCTTCAAAACTAGAAAACAATACTTGTGTATTTTTAAAAATCATAGTCTACTTGGCAGCAAGTTACGGTATTTGACCATATGTAGTGGTAACTGTTGTATTTCCCCTGGGTTTTATTTTACAAATGAAATGTTATTTTCAGTTAAGGCAAACTGTTAAAACAGACAGGTAAGGCCGTTGAAAACAGCCAGGAGGCCAGGATTCTGAGTTTTCTGAGGGGGTGGGAGTTGGGTATATATAGCAGGAAGAGAGAATCACTGGGACCTCCCAGGGAGCCTGCTGGGATAGAGAGGTTCCTGGAGAGAGGTTTCGGGAGTGAGGCACAGTGAGGAGTGAGTGAAGAGAGATTAAAAGAAGAGTTTGATATTGAGATCTTTAATCCATTTTGATCTGATTTTTTGTGCATGGTGTTATACACAGTTCCACATTCAGTTTTTTACATGTCACTGCCCAGTTTTCCCAACACCACTTGTTGAAGAGTCTTTCCTTACTCCATTTTGGACTCTTTGCACCTTTATCAAAGATTAAATGATCATGTTTTTGAGGTTGGGTGTCAGGACACTCAATTCTATTCCATAGGTCCACAGGTCTGTTTTTATTCCAATACCACGCTGTTTTAAAGTACTTTGAAGAAAATATAGGAAAAACCCTCCACAACATTGAAACTAAAGGCATCTTCAAAGGTGAAACATCACTAACAAAGAAACTAGAAGAAAAAATAAACATATGGGACTACATGAAACTAAAAAGCTTCTGCACCTCAAAAGAAACAGTGGCTAAGATACAAAGACAGTCCACAGAATGGGAAAGAATATTCACCCAATACCCATATGATAAGGGGTTAATATCCAGGACATATCAGGCACTGGTAGAACTTTACAAGAAGAAAACAAACAACCCCATCAAAAAATGGGGAGAAGAAATGCACAGAAACTTCAACAAGGAAGAAATTTGAATGGTCAAAAAACATATGAAAAAATGCTCATCATCACTAATCATCAGAGAGATGCAAATCAAAACAAAAATGAGATATCATTTTACACCACAAATACTGGCACATATTCAAAAGAGCAAGAACAACAAGTGCTGGCGTGGATGTGGGGAAAAGGGGACACTCATCCATTGTTGATGGGAATGCCAGCTGGTACAGCCTTTCTGGAAAACAATATGGACATTCCTCCAACGACTAGAAATTGAACTCCCATTTGACCCAGCCATACCACTCCTGGGAATCTACTCTGGGAAGCCAAAAAGCACACAGCGGAAACACCATCCCTACTTTTATGTTCATAGCAGCATTATTCACAATAGCCAGAATCTGGAAGCAACCAGAGTGCCCGAAAATCGATGACTAGATAAAGAAGCTTTGGTACATCTACACAATGGAATACTATGCAGCTGTTAGGAAAAATGAAGTTATGAAATTTGCCTATAAATGAATGGACATGGAGAAGATCATGTTGAGTGAAATTAGCCAGAAGGAGAAAGACATATACAGAATGACTGCATTTATTTGCATGACATAAATATATATGTACATATTATGATACCAATATCCAAGGTCAAGTGAAACATGTTTTAGGAGGTCTTGTCAAAGGTGGAAATTATCACAAACGTGTGGGAGTCAGAGGCTAGGTAAGACAGAAAATGGAACAGTGTGCTAACAATTGTCGAGGGTACTAATGCCAACCTAGAACTGAGCATTAAATAGAGGCAAAAGATACACATGACAACCCTTTAATGTATGTTCTGTAATCCATAGTCTGGAGGGGGGGGAAAGAGAAAGAGAGAGAAATGGAAATAAATAAAGAACCTGCCATGGAGGAGGGCTGGGGGAAGGAGGAGGGAACCGAGGACGTTGGTGGTGGGAGATGGGCACTGGTGGTGGGATGGGTGCTGGAACACTGTATGACCAAATCCCAAATATGAACTTTTTAATTGTATATCTTTGTAATTGTATATCTCACGGTGGTATAATAAAATTCTTTAAAAAATAAAAAAAAAGAAGAGCTTGAGACTTTCAAGAGTCTGTGTTCTTGTTCCTTTCTATATCCATCCAGGAGATCGGTCATTGACCCCAGATGTGGCTTGGGAACTTACTGGATTGTGAGTAATGTCAGGGACCTCGCTGGTCCCTGGCATTTGCTGCTTTGGAAATCCCCTGCCCTGAATAATTTTGGGGACCCGGCTGGACCTGTGGGGTCCTAAACATCTGGTGCCTGAACAGGCAGTGACCTCTATACCCTCAATATTTGCTGAACTTCAATATTTTCAAGTAATAAACTGTTTTATGACTATAAAGCAGTTTAGTATCTGAAATAGTTTCTCTTTCTGAGTTACCCCTCCATAGATATTGTTTAAAAACCTTTTATAGTTTATAAACAGAAAATGGGGAGATGTTGGACATGCCCTAGGTTTTGTATACCCTATGTTTTGTATAATACCTTTTAGATAGTTAAAAGCTATTATGCCGGGATTCTGTGCCTGGTGCCTGGGCCTGAGAGCTGGGCAGAGGGCCAGAGGCCCAGAGTCAGGGCCAGCTGGGATGGCCTGAAAAATAAAGGTCCAGAAAAGAGACAACATGGAGAGGTCCTAAAGAAGAGAAAGACAAAGAGAGAAAAAAAGATAAAGAAAGAGAGACTAAAAGGGAGAAAAAAAAAGAGAAGAGGAGAGAAACAGAAACAAGACAAAGAAACAGAGGGACAGAGAGACGAAAGATAGAGGAAAAAGAAGAGGCCCTGAAAAGAAAGGGCCTGAAGAGAGAGACCCTGAAGAGAGGATATGGAAAAAAAGAGGGCCTCAGAGAGGACCTGAAGAAAGGCCTGAAGAGAGAGACCCTGGATAGAGAGGATCTGAAGAAAGGTCCTGAAAAGGAGGCCCTGAGAGAAGATCTGAACAGGACCTGAAGAGAGGTGCTGAAGGGAGAGACCCTTTTCATTTATGGCAGACCTTAAAACAGAGAGTTAAGGCCGTTAAAAACAGTCAGGAGACCAGGACTCTGAGTCTGTCCTGGGGAATATAAATAGCAGGAGGGGAGAATCCCTGGAGGCCTGCTAAGGACCCTGATGGGAGAGAGAGAGAGAGGTCCCTGGAGAGAGGTTCCTGGAGTGAGGTGGAGTGAGGAATGAGTGGAGATATATTAAAGGCAGAGCTTCAGACTTTCAAGAACTGTGGTCTTGTTCCTTTGGCCATCAATAGAGACAAGAGATCATTGGCCCCAGATGCAGTCAGTCTTTTCCGAACCCTGAAATTGTTGGGGGCCTGAGCCCGGACTGTAACTAAGATCACTACCAAAAGATTGCTGCATGAAGTACTCGCAAAATGAGACTTTCTAACACCTTGTGATAATGGTAGGTGTGATAAATGAAGTACTTTGTAAAAAGCACTAACATTTTGGCGCTCACAGTGAAAGAAATAGTAATCACAAATACTATACTTAATTCAGCTGGTTGAGTTCATTACCATAAAGTGTAGTGAAGGCTGATCTGTATATGTTGTTTTTGTATGTCTTTGAATTATTTTTTTATAATTTTCTAAAATGTTTTATTCTATTATAATTCTCATGAAGAAATTCTAGTTTCAATTATATATCTGTGTCTATATTCCCGAGTATAAACCATTCACTGTTTGTTTAGCAATTAATTTTGTTCTGTTGTAGTTTATTTTTTAATGGCTACCTGGCATTTTTATTTACTTTCCCAGGTGTTTAGGTTTCTTCACTTGAACCCAAAATTAATTCCAAGTACCCATAGTAGTACCTTATGCTTAGAAGTATTTTATTAAACCCTTTAAAAAAGTTCACTGGATTGGGGAAGATAGTGAATTATTTGATAGGCACCTTGAAGATGTGCCCCCAATAAGTCACTTTTTTGTTTTAGAAATTGCAGTTATAGAGTTTTCCTTATATGAGAATTCAATTGTGTGCAACACCTGAAAACACCCACAATTTGCAAAGTTTCTTAACTTAAATGGTCATGTGAGAAGCTCCACACATTAATTCTCGGTACTACTCAGAAGAATGATGCTTTTTAAAAATCGAGGATGGACCTAAACTAGCATATTATATTACAAGGTCTTAATGTTATGTATTTTGTATTTATAATTATTTTAATGAATTATATAGCTGCATTTTTTCTATATTTTATATTAATATTCATAGTTTTTAAATTCTAGGAAAACTTGCTCTACATATGCAGAAATTAGAATATTTATAGGATGACAAAGTAATATTTTACTTTAGCTCATTCCTGGTTTATTCTTTGATTTTGGCAGTTTCTAATATGGCTTAGTTGACAAACTATATGATATACACAATAGCAACATTTTCATTTAAGCTTGATTATGTTTGACCACCAGACACTTTATAAAAAGGGGGGGTAAGGAAAAACATAATAATAAAGTAATTCCTGTAAGGCTTATATTATATCTAATTTCACACATGAAATTCTTTTTTTTTTGTTTGTTTTCGGGGTCTTACTTGGTGGTGCTTAGGCGTTACATCTGGATTTGTGCTCAGGAATAACTCCTGAAAGGGAGCAGCAGACATATGTGGTGATAGGGATAGAACTCAGAACAGCAAATCCTAGCAAGGAGAGACACTACCCACTATACTGTCTCCCTCAGCCCCAAACACAAGTTTTCAGCTCAAAGACATCTTTGAGAATGGGTGTATTTCTTGTGTGGGGGGGATGTGGAGGGACACATTTTGTAGAGCCATGCTTAGGGTAGGGCTCTTGGGGTCATGCTTTGTTGGTCAGGGAACATGTGGTGCCAGGGATCAGGTGGAATCTCTAAAATTTGCTCTACTTCTTGAACTATTTCCCTGGTTCAGAGGTGTCTTTTTAAATTGAAAATTTAGATGATCATGGCAGTTAAAATAACATTTAAATACTTGATCACTTGATCACTTGACATCCCATTATTTGTCGATTTGCTCAAGCGGGCACCAGTAACATCTCCATTTGACCCTATTACGTGCCAGTGTAGCCCAATGGCATCTGGTTGCTTCAAACCATTTGTTCAGAAGTTCACTCGAGTCATCCTGAACAGGATTGGCAGAACGTTAGATGAAGGACAACCATGCAAGCAAGCTGGCTTCCGAAAAGGATTCAGCACAATCGACCATATCCACAAGGTAACCAAACTCATTGAAGTTTGGAAGTTTTTAGGGGAGATCAAGATATTTTTATCTAATAAAATAGATATTATATTATCTATTTGTATATTTTAAGGATTTATATCATCTTTAGGTGTAGTTTGTATTTCTTGTTTTCTAAAATTAAAAGAATACATTAAGAACATATGAGGCATCTGAATAATGTGACGAAAATTGATATTGGCTATCTGGTCATGGTGTTGGTCCTCATGTATATAATATTTTAAAATAGTTTCAGTAGTTTTAATAGAGAACACTCTCTTGAGTCATCTTTTTATATGAATGTCCTTCACCTTTGCTTTCTAAGCTCATGGAAATGTCATTTTTCCTCTTTGGGTGAACTCAAAGAGAAAGTCATTTTCTCCTTTTTGAGTGAACTCAAAAGAAAATGAACTTTCAGTCTACAAGGCTGTTTAGCTCCCTGATCCCATTGCTTTCCCTGAACCCATTTCTGTCTCTTTTCTTGACCCTTACTGCACCCAGGATCAGGCTTGATCACCGCGGTCTGGCCTGGTAGATTGCTCAGGACCACTGATTACGAGTGAATCTGTGGTCCCAAACCCCACCTTCTGTTGGGGATTCTGTGGAACTCCAATGGTATGGTATATGATATCTAAAAGTTCCTAGCAGTTGTTGTCTGTTTGTCTCCAGTGTAGGATGGCCTGGTTGTGTCCCTATGCTGAATATAATGCATGCTTTATGCTTTGAAATATTGTCTCTGGGTCTCTTTAAGACTATACCCTGTAGTTTTCTGTCTTATCAGCTGGCCTCAGCAATGTGCACATCGGTAAGATTCCTGCTGCTTTATTTTCTGTCTGAAAGTATTGCTCTGCCTGGTTCTGCTGTCTGTCTGGGACTAGGTGAGTAGGTGAAGAGAGAGTCTCATAGCCTGGCCGGGAGGGGGTCCCTTTTATCTGTAGCTAGTGTCCACTTTAGCCATACCTTATTTACTTTGACTGATATTCTTTTTCAGCGATGCTAAAAATGATCACTATATTCACTTGTTCACCTATTCTCCATCCTTCCACAAGCACTATATCAAATATTGAGCATTTTACTAATGCTTGTAACTTCATTTCACTTGTATCACTTGTCTTCCCGTTGTTCATCAATTTGCTTGAGCGGGCACCAGTAATACCTCCATATGTCCTGTTGCAAGCAAGTGTAGCCCAAGGGCATCTGTTTGCTCCATGAACAGGAAGAGCCTCAAACTATTCCGTTAGGACATGGGAATGAGGTCCCTAATTGTTACTGGTTTTTTGGCATATCAAATAAAATACAGGTAGCCTGCCAGGCTCTGCCATGTAGGTGGTATACTCTCAGTAGAAGGCTCTCATGTCAAGCATTTACTGATGAAACTCAATGGGGAAAGATCAGGTTTTCTCTTGGGTGAAGATCTGAGGAGCTATAAAGTCTGGATGTTGAGAATGACTGACCTATTGGTGTGGAGTTTCCTCTGGCTTCTTGCTAGGCTCACTGGAATGACAGGCCATGGCAGAACCTACCTAGAACTGTATAAAGTATATAAATGTGAAAGATCCTGGAAAGGACCTGATCATACCATTCAGTACTATCTAAGACTGTCACACGCCGCTCTGCAGCCATGCTCCAATGGAGCTGTGGGTCTCTGGCATGTCTTTCTTCCGGGGTTGCTGGCATGAACATGGAGGAATGGGAGGAGGGGCCCAAGTCCCCCAATGTTTGTAACAATAAATAATTAACATTTTAATCCTAAGTAATCCAGACAATTATTTTGTCTACATTTAACAAGACTGTATTTATGATATCTGAATGCTACAAGTAAATGATGTTACACATTTTGGAGGCTAGATCAAAAACTAAGTAAACTTTTCATTAACACCAATAAGAAAAAAAATTTAATTTGATCTAAGAAATTATTTCCCATTTTATTTAAGCAACAGAACCGAGGTTACCATATGTTCTGATTGAATTTTTATTTCACTGAAGTAATATCCTTTTTGGCTTATAACTAATTCTTTTCTTTGCTTTTCTTAGTGAAGCAAAGTAGTTTTTATTGTAAGAAATTTAGAGAGATGTGAAGGGAGAGAAAGAGATATATATTCCAGAGGGCCCACTGGCAAAAAAGAGAAAAAAAGAAAATGAGGGCCCAGAATGACTGTACAGCCGGAGGTGCATTTGTCCCACACATGACCAGCCTGAGTTCAATTAATACCACATACAGTGCCCCAGCAATACAAAGAGTGACCCCTTAGTGCAGGACCAGGAATAAGCACTGAGCACTACCAGAATATGCCCCCAAATAAAAAAAAAATACAAAACTGAATAGATGACCAGGATGCTGATGAAATGAGCACCTATACAAAAGAGGCAGAGATAAATAATTTTTTTTTTGTAATTAAACTGTAATTAGTGTTAAGTCCTATAGCTTCTTGCTCACCAAGTCCCTCCCTCTTTTCCTGGATACAGGACCAAATCACACCTCCAGTTTCTGAGTCCTTGCCAATTAATGTGGGAAACCAGCATGTTTGCCACATGGAGACTCCTGTGACTTCCATATTCCATAGGCCATGGATGACTGGTTACTAAAGATTGAGGAACTAAGTCTAGAATTTTTCAATCTCCTAGGTCAGAGGATGGCAACACCACGTGAAAGTAGCAGAATGTAATTCATTTCACAGTGAAATGTTCCAAGAATAAAACTCAGATGAAAAAATAAATTATTAGCACGCTAACCTAGGGATATTGTTTTATTGGTATTGTTCTAGCCCAAGTAAAGCTAGCAACCTTTCTCCTGCCTTGAATGTATATTGGCAACATAGCAATTTTCAAAAGCTATATTTATTTATTTTTGGAAACAAAGGATTAAGACAGAAAGTTGAGAAAAGCAGAATGGCACAGATCATAGAACCCTTAAATCTGTGCTGCCAGCCATTGAGACTGAGTCCTTTGCTTTGTCTCTGATCTTTGTCCCAAAGGATGCACTCATTAAGAAAAGCCCCCCAGGGGACTGAGCGATCCCGCAGACAGGGATTTGCCTTTCACTCAGCTGACCCAGGTTCAATCCCAGCATACCATAAAGTTCCCTGAGCACCTCAAGGAGTAATTCCTGGTGCAGAGCCAGAAGTGAGCCCTGAGCATCACTGAGTATGACCCAAAATGCCAAAAAGAAAAAAAAAAAGAGGAAGCCCCCAAACATCTGTCCCAAAATTCAGGCCCTAGGGTATGTAAAGAGTTTAACTTGGTTAGATTAACTGGCCAGTTAGCTCATTTTGAGGTGCTGATAACCTGGTGAGATTAACATAGCTTGGCAATCAATTTATGAATACATGTCCTTTTGTCTGGAGGAACATCATGCAACAATTAGAATGAGAAGGAATGGGAGTGAAGATAGATGGTCTGCAACTACACCACCTCCCGCCGCTGATGACATCGTTCTAATAACACCAAACATTAGCCAAGCAGCACAAATGCTGGCTGACTTCGACTGAGAATGTGGAAAGATAGGTCTACAGCTGAATCTGAAGAAAACTATGTTCATGAAAAATGAACTAGTTCCAGAGGCCCCATTCACTCTCAATGAAACAAACATCACTGAATGCAGCAGTTATGTGTACCTAGGTCGAGAAGTCAACATGATGAGACGACCTAAAACCTGAGCTGCGCAGGAGGAAGAGAGCGGCATGGAATGCCTTCAAAGGATCAAAAGAAATAGGACAAAAGAACCTCCGGCTCCGGGCACATCTCTTTGACTCCACCGTTCTCCCTACATTAACATACGCCTCAGAGACCTGGGCCCTATGGAAAGCAGGATGAGAACGCTATTTGGGTCTCCCAGAGAGGAATCGAAAGAGCTATGCTTGGACTATCATGCCTCACTCAAGTGAGAGAAGGAATCCAGAGTTCTGACCTCTGTCGCTATTCCAGAATCCAGGATTCTGTCTCGTTTGCCAAGGCATCGAAAATCAGATGGACTGGACATGTAATGCGATTTGGAGGTGACTGCTGGACTAGAGCTGTTACCAACTGTATCCCATGTGATGTCAAAAGATCACGTGGCTGCCCACAGACAAAGATGGTCTTCCTTGTGAAGACTTCCTTGTGAAGACCCTGAAGGAATGGTTTGAGGCTCTTCATATTCCTGAATCAAACAGATGCCATTGGTCTACATTGGCATGTGATAGGGTCCAATGTACTGGTGTTACTGGTGCCCGCTCGAGCAAATCGATGAATAACAGGATTCAAGTGATCAAGTGAAGAAATAAGCATTGAATGTGTGAGTGATTATACAGTGGGATGAGTGCTGGCCTTTGCACTCAACCCACCTGGGTTTGATCCTTGGCACTGATATAATCTACCAAATCCTGAGCCTTAAGCACTGCTGAATGTGACCCCCTAGAACAAAAACAACCTCCCTCAAAATAAAGAAAGATATGTTAAAGGCAAATGGAAGTCTATAAAGATATTAACCCTGAACCCATGTTTTATTCTTTTATTTCTGTTTTCATTTTATTAATCGTCTTCAGTGACCCTGCTTCAACCTCTTCATACAGGGATGGGCATAGGGAATTCTTTTCAAATGGTAAAATTAAAATTTACAGATAAATACATGAACATAAAATTTTATTATATACAAGATATATAGTCTTCTTGGATATATAAAGGAAAAATCACTCATTAACTTTTTAAAAAAAATTATTATAGCACTGTGAGATAATACAATTACAAAGATGGTCATGATTGGGTTCATGAAGGGTTCCAGCAGCCGTCCCTCCATCAGTGCAGATTTCCCATCACCAATGACCCCAGATTCCCTCTCTCTTCCCCCAGCCTGCCTTTACAGCAGGCATTTCTCTCTCTCTCTCTCTCTCTCTCTCTCTCTCTCTCCTCTCTCTCTCTCTTGTCTCTCTCTCTCTTGCCTCTTACACATTGTGGTATGCCATGCATACATTTAGGGGTTATCATGTATATCCCTTTGCCTACATTCGATGCTCAGTTCTACTCTGCCATTACCATTTCCAACAAATATTAGAACACTGGTATATATTTATATCCCACAAAATGAATGTGGTCGTTCTCTACCTCTCCTTTTTTCTTTTGACTAATTTCACTGAGCATGATAATCCCATGTCCATCTACTTGTAGACAAATTTCATGGTTTCATTGTTCCTAACATCTGCATAGTATTCCATTGTGTCTGGACCTGGTTGTGCTGCCTTTCTTGATGATATTTTGTTTATGGAAACAGTGCTCCATGGTGGATGTTACCTAATGACAAATGTTTAGAAGACTCGTAATTTATTGTTCTTCTATTGTTGACTCCTCTCTGGACAGCAGGAATTTATTTTGCAGTAATGGTTTTCCCCTACCCCATTCGTGTAAATCAGAGTCACTTCCTTACGCTTAAGGCCAGTGATGAACACCCAGCCCTGTCTGGGCCCTGTTTTGTCTCTTGATTCTATTAGACATTTTTCATTAAAAATCTATGAAAGGAAATTCATAAGACCCAAAAAGAATGTTTGTATATTCTATATTGTAATTCTATATTGTAATATAGTATGCTACCCACACGGCAGAGCCTGGCAAGCTACCCGTGTCGAATTTGATATGCAAAATACCAGTAATAATTATAGACCTCATTCCCATGACCTGATGGAATGGTTTAAGTCTCTTTGTGTTCCTGGAGCAAGCAGATGCCCTTGGGCTCTACTTGCATGAGACAGGACATATGGAGATGTTACTGGTGCCCGCTCAAGCAAATCAATGATGAACGGGAAGACAGTGATACAGACATACCATTGTTTCTTTAACCAGTCTTCTGTGCTCGTGCACTAAGGCTGTTTCCAGATTCTGGTTATTGTGAATACTGCTGCGATGAATAGAGTGAAGATGGTATTTCTGTTGTGTGTTTTTGTGTCTCCAGGGTATATCCCAGGAGTGGTATTGCTGGGGTCAAATGGGGAGTTCAATATCAAGTTTTTGGAGGAATGTCCATATTGTTTTCCAAAATGGTTGGACCAGTCAGCACTTCCACCAATGGATGAGAGTCCCTTGCACCCTGCATCCATGCCAGCACTGGTTCTTCTTGTTGTTTCAGATGAGTGCCTGTTGTGTGATGTGAGATGATGTCTCATTGTTTTATTTGCATCTTCCTGATTATTAATGACGAAGATAACTTTTTCATATGACTTTTGACCATTTGAATTTCTTCTCTCGAGGAATTTTCTGTTCATTTTTTCTTCCCATTTTTCAATGGGGTTGGAATTTTTTCCTTTAATATTCTACCCGTGTCTTATATATCTTTGATATTAATCCTTTATCAGATGGGTATTGGGTAAATATTCTTTCCTGTTCTGTGGGCTGTCTTTGTATCTTGGTTACACTTACTTTTGAGTGAGAAGCTTTTCAATTTCATATAATCCCATTTGTTTATCTTTGCTTCCATTTGCTTTGTCAGTGGTGTTTCGTTTTTTGAAGATGCTTTAAACTTCAATATGATAGAGGGTTTTGCCTATGTTTTTTTATTTAACTTACAGATTAATATCTGATGTTGAAATCTTTAATCCACTTTGATTGCCTTTTGAACACAGTATTAGAAAGAGGTCTAAGTTCATTTTTTTTAAATGTGGATGCACAGTTTTCCCAGCACCACTTGTTGAAGAGGCTTTTTCCACTCCACTTAATGTTTTTTGCACCCTTATAGCCCATGATGTACTGAAAATAGATGTTAATCACACACAGAAATAAATAGTCAAATCAAACACCTGGAAACTAAACAGCTCATTGCTGAACAACCAGTGGGTCATAATGAAATCAAAGAGGAAATCTAAAGATTCCTGGAAACATATGAGAATGAAGACTCAAACTCTCAGAACTTGTGGGATACAGCAAAAGCAGTATTAAAAAGAAAGTTCATAGCTCTGCAAACATTCATCAGGAAGAAAATATGGTCCATTTAAACAATCTTAATTCACACTTAAGATATGAGAAAGTGACCAACAAAGGAGCCCAACCCAGGCAGAAAGACGGAAACAATTAAATTTAGAGTGGAAATCAATGATCTGAAATCCCAATAAACAGTCCAGGAGATCAATGAAGGCAAGAGTAGATTTTATGAAAAAAATAAAAAGATTGACAAACCACTTGCAAAACTCTCAAGGAAAGGGAAAGAGAAAAACCAAATAAATAGAATCAGAAATGAAAAGGAGGTCATCACAACAAAAACCACAGAAATTCAAAAGTTCATCAGAGATTACTTTGATAGCCTATATGCCACAAAACAAGACAACCTAGAAAAAAATGGATAAATTCCTGAATTCATATAGCATCCCAAAGCTGAAACAAGAAAATTTGGATTGCCTGAAGAAGCCTATCACCATTGAGGAAATTGAAGCGGTAAGCAAATTCTGCCAAATCACAAAAGCCTAGTCCAGACGGATTCACCAGTTAATTCTTCCAAATCTTTAAAGACAACCTACTGTCATTTCTTTTCAAGCTCTTCCAGGAAATTGAAGAAACAGAAACTCTCCCAAATAGCTTCTACAAGGCAGATATCACCTTGAAACCTAAAGCAGACAGAAACATACAAAAAATAAAACTATAGACAAATCTCCCTGATGAACACAGACATCAAGATCTTCAGCAAAATACTAACAAACACAATCTAAAGACTCATTAAGATGATTATCCATCATGACCAAGTAGGATTGATCATGGGAATGCAAGGATGGTTCTACATTTGCAAGTCAATCAACATAATATATCATATCACTAAGAAAAAAATAAAAACAATATAACCATGTCAATAGATACTGAAAAGCATTTAGCAAGTTTCAATAGCCATTCATGAAAAAACTCTCCATAAAATGGGAATTGAAGTAAATTACTCAATATGATCACAGCCATCTACCACAAGCCCACAGCGATTTTTTTTCCAATGGGAAAAACTGTAAGCCTCCCCTAAGATGGGAACAGGAAAAGGTGCCCACTCCAACAACTTTTATTCAGTAGAGTACTGGAAGTATTTCCATAGCAATCAGGGAAGAAAAGGACATTAAGGGCATCAGATAGGAAAGGAAGAATTCAAGCTATCATTGTTTGCAAATGACATGATGACATACCTAGAGAACTTTAAACTCTAACAAAAAGCTCCTAGAAACAATAGATTTCTATAATAGAGTGGCAGGGTACAATAATCAATAGCTCAAAGTCCATGCTTTCCTATATGCAAATCATGAAAGAGATGAAAGGACTATTAAATAACAATCCCATTCTCAATTGTGCCACAGAAAATCAAGTACATAGGAATCAGTTTAACTAAGAATGTAAAAGATTGTACAAAGGAAGCTACAAAATGCTGCTTCAATAAAAGAGGAAATGAGGCAATGGAGACAGATCATCTGCACATGGATTGGAAGAATTAATATTATTAAAATGGAAATACTCCCTAGAGCTTTATACAAATCCAATGAGGTCTCTACAAGTATAACCGGGATGTTCACTGTCACTGTATTACTGTCTTCCGTTCATCATCGATTTGCTCTAGCGGGCACCAGTAACATCTCCATCAGACCTGTCTCATGCAAGTAGAGCCCAAGGGCACCTGCTTGCTCCAGGAACATAAAGAGCCTCAAAACCATTCCATCAGGTAATGGGAATGAGGTCTATAATTGTTACTGGTATCTGTCATATCAAATACGACACAGGTAGCTTGCCAGGCTCTGCCGTGTTCAAAGAAATTATCCAAATACTCCTGGAATTTATTTGGAATAATAAATCCCCATGAATAGCTAAGGCAATCCTTGAAAAAGAAGATGGGCGGTATCACCTTCCTCAACTTCAAACTGCAAAGCAGTAGTAATTAAAATGGCATGATATTGAAATACAGCAGATCTGTAGACCTATGGACTAGAACTGAATATCATGTTCAAACTTTCAAATATATGATGACTTATTAACTTTTAAAAGTTTTATCTTATGAGCCAGATGATACTACAGAGATTAGGGATATGCCTGGCTGGTTTTGACTCATGCACTATAGGATATAGCACTAGAGACCCTCATCCAGCACTACCAGCAAAACTGGTATCCTGGGTACTAGAGAACAAATCCCCCACAATATCCTTGTCTCTTGCATTTAATTTCCTGCCCAGTTGACAAAAAATAAATGGTTGGTGAACCCCTAGTCTTCCTGAGTTTTGTTTGTTCCCCCTATACCCTCCCCAACACATACATACACCTTTACCAAAGGTTTAGTTTATAAATGAAACTCATATTTTGCCTTAATATAAGTTAAATTGTAGCTAAATCCATATCTTACTAAATCAGAAAGATGAATGCATAAGCCAATGTTCTTCAACATTTTTTATACCTGCTGACTAGCACCTGTGCTGGATGCCAGTCCAAAGTTTTAACTAGGGGAGTAGACCAATGGATTTCAACCTTTCTAAACCTTTTTTTTGAACCTTTCCTTTCTGTGGACCAGTGTTTGAAGGCCACTAGCACAAAACGAAGAGTCGCAGTTTGATGATCTAATCACTTATTTTAAAAGAAGAGTATGCATGTAAGATCTGACAGAATTGCGAATTCATAACACCAAGGGAATTCTTCCTTTTATTCTCAAATTAGAGAACTGATTGAAGAACTGATTAAAGTTCTTCCATTATAGTAATTTTTTCAAGCATTTTACCTGCTGACACTATACTTATAACAATAAAGGTAGAAGTCAAAAGATGATAGACTATCAAGTGATAACATCTCACACCAAATGACAGACATGTACTCTTCAGTTGAAACTATCAATCCCTAAAATATAGTATGGCGGCAAATAAATCTAGGCCAATACTCTTGTATAGAAGACTAATGGCTAACTTACAAATCTGAGTATGAATCATAGTGGGAGTGGGAGTATGTTTACTTCAAGTATAGGATAAGGTTGTTTAAAACAGGTTTGTGTTTTTGAATAGAAAAACCAGAACTCCTTAAGAAATCTTTCTGTGACATATGCTCCCGGATTTCATTGGAGCAGCTTTGACTGAAGGAAGATTTCCGGTAGAAATGAAAAGCTCCTGGGTTGATAATGAATGCAGCTGCAGTGGTCTTTTAGCCTTCGTGTTTAGGGATTGGGGGCTTACTGAATATAGAGAAGTCTGACTGTGACCCTCAGTGAAGATGTATCATATTTCTACTTGCTTTGAAGGGACATTCCTCTTTTTATAGTAATTGCATTTCTCTAGATTATTACTGACTCTACCTTTGTTTTGTTGTTTTTATAATAGCTATTATAGATTAGGAACTATTGCATATATTTATTTATGCTCTAGGGAAGAGATGTCCAGATTCATTTGGCCTACCGCTTCACAGCGGAAATCATTAGGTGAACAAGCAAAACCTTCCCCCTGCTGAGTTCTACTCCAGGCTACCCACATCTCTGGGCTGCTCCAGGCATCTGTGAGGGTGAAAAAACTCACTTTGGTAAGTAATGTGAGTCCAGAACCTTGTAATAATTTGTTTGTTAATTAATTAGTATGTATTATTATATCAGAGTAAAAAAAGCAGAGCTAATTCAGAGTCATGGAAGAGCCTGGCAAGCTACTGTGGTATATTTGGTGTACCAAAAACAATAATAATAATGGACCTCATTCCCAACAAATGGAGACATTACTGGCACCCGCTTGAGTAAATCGATGAACAATGGGAAGACAAGTGAATTTAGAGGTTTCCAATTTAGAAGATATAAAGAAGGGAAATACAATTTAAAATTGAAGTAATCTAATATTACTACATGATGCTATTAAAGTATCATTTATTTTATATAAATTTAATACACACTGGGGCCAGGGCAATATTTCAGTGGGGAGGGCATTTGCTTTGCATGTGGTCAACCCAAGTTTGATTCCCAGCATCCCATATGACAATGAGCACTACCAGGAGTAACTTGCTGAGCACCGCCAGAAGTAACTCCTAAGTGTAGAGCCAGGAGTAACCTCTGAGCATCTCCATGTGTGACCCAAAAAGCAAAATAAATGAATGAATGAATAAATGAATGAATGAATGAATAAATTTAATATACAATCTAAAATAATTTGAAATATATTTGGTTGAAGCTCAAAGAGATTGGAGTTAGATATTTGATAGATTTAATTAATAATCACAAGCCATTTTCCAAACCAAGGCGTTTATACAAATTGGTAGACTTTGGTTTGATAAAAATCACTATCTGATTTTTAATTTCCTTTATTTCATTTTTATACATGAAATACTATCTATGAAAGATTAAGACTGTTTATTTCTTACAGAAGTAGAATCAACAGAATCTAAGAATTCTATTTAGAAGTGAGAGAATGACAATAAGAAAAGTGTGTGTGTATGTGTGTGCAGTGTGTAAGTGTGTGAGAGTGTGTGTGGAGTATGTGTGAGTGAGTGTGTGCTTTGGGAACATTAAAATTAGGATGCATATGATATATACCATGGGCTTTCTTTTGCATTAAGGACTATAAAATGAGAAGATGTCCCATTGATACTAAAAAACACTTGAGTCTGAATAAATCTTCATGTCAATTATAGTTTTCTATAAAAGAAGTCAGCAAAAAATTCCTTAGCTTTTAATATTTATCTGCATTCAAAATATTTTGACTATAGATAAATATTAAAATATTAATATTTATCTAAAGTCAAATTTTTTTTCTTTAATTATTATTTTACTGTCATTATCTCCTGTTTAAACATTATCACCTGCAATAAAAGCTTTATAAATTAGCTATAGTAAAAGTTGTCAGAAATTTTAGAAATTATTCATAAAGAAGTAGGTCTATCATAAAATGTTTTAAGTACACTTGAAACTTCAAATAGCTCAATGACTCCCCTCTTGACTCAACCATTTAAAACACACTCTTCTCTAATATACACCATATTTTTTTTCGTATTCCTCTTTATATGACAGTTCCCAGAACTTGGACATTCTTTACATATATGACTAACATCAATGTTTTTAAAAAATAAGTATAAGACTGAATTTTTGAGCTGGGGTCGCCCCTTCCCCTCTCCATCTTGTCTGAGCCCTGTGGCCCCTACCCGGGAGGTGCCCTGGGGCAACCAGCCATAGCAGCAGAGCCTCAAACACAGCTGGGGAACTGGAACTCCACTCTCCCCTGGCTCAGCTGACCATGGGGCCCCCAGGAAGACAGATGGATTTTGGGAGTGGGCCTATCACCTCTGGGGGTCTTGGAAGCAGCTGGATGAGAATTGCCCACCACATTAACCATCGTTTTCGCTGTCCGGACTCTGGACTCTGCAGCACATCAGAGTCTGCCCGGGAGGGATGCTGACCTCAAGACCAGATTAACAGAGCAAAAATGAGTTCAAGCCCAGGTAGGGAGCTCCCAGAAGCGGAAACACTGGGAATTCATCAGATGGAGCTGGGGTCACCCCTTTCCCTCTCCATTTTGTCTGAGCCCAGTAGCCCCGCCCAGTAACTACCCTGGGGCGACCAGTCATAGCATGCAGAGCATCAGACGCAGCTGGGGGAACTGGAACTCTGCTCTCCCCTAGCTCAGCTGACCATGAGGCCCCCAGGAGGACAGATGGGTTTTGGGTGTTGGCCCATCACTTCTGGGGGGTCCCAAATCAGCCGGATGAGACTCACTCACCACATTAGCTGCCATTTTCACTGTCCGACACTTACCATGAGGTCCCTAAATCCGCGCAGCTGCTTGTGGTCACACGGTCCATCAAACTAATGGAAACAGTTATGTCCTTTAATGTACTGCATTCTACCATGTGTAGGAAAGGTAGGCGGGAAGGAGAGATAGAGAGGAGAGAAAAGATATACAGAACCCGCCAAGTAGTTGGAGTGCGAGAAGGGGGAGGGAGGTGGGGACACTGGTGATGGGAGATAGGTTCGGGTGTAGGGATCGGTGTTGGAACATTGTAGAACCAAAACTCGAGCATGAGTATATTGCAATTGTATGTCTAAAAGAGATATAATAAAATTAAAAAAAAAAGAACTTGAAGAGCAGGGAAACAGCTTGGGCCTTGACCTTGCTGAAGACACTTTTCTGGAACCGCACAGAGGCCTGAGGGGGTCCCCCGACTAGTCCGCATAAGATCTGTGCAGCATCATTCCCAGGCAGAATGATCCGGCCCAGGACTCCACCCAGCAGACCAGCCCATCACAGCCCGGATCATCGACACCCACCCTGCAGCAGCCTTTTTCCTCAATCCGGCCCAGGTATGCTGGTCCAGAGTCTCTCAGACATGGGGCAGAGCTGTTCCTTGCTCTCCCTGTGCACAGCCGCTCATGAGGCAGTCGGGAGGCATGGTGGGTTCTAGCCCTGGCCCACCACCTCGGCAGAGCCTCACAACAAGCCAGACCACCACCCCTCACTCCACGGGGGCCACCATTTTCCACATTTGGACTTCCCTCTCGTCAGAACTCCACCCAGCAGACCAGCCCATCACAGCCTGGCTCACGCCGGGCTGCAAGCGGCCGCCTGGTTCATCAATATATGCTTTATTTGGAGGTGTTTAAAAGAGTTTGCCTCCTGCTCGGCAAGCCTGGCAAGCTTCTCGTGTTGTATTTGATATGCCAAATTCCAGTAACAATTACATTAGGTTATTCCCATGACCTAATATAATGGTTTGAGGCTCTTTATGTTCCTGTAGCAAGCCGATGCCACTGGCTCTACTGGCATGAGACAGGACATATGGAGATATTACTGGTGCTTGCTCTAGCAAATAGATGATCAACGGAAGATCGTGATCGTGATATATATATATATATATATATATATATATATGAAAAGTCAAAAAAAGACTCAATTTCTGAGTAAAGAGCATAATTAAAATTCTTCATTGAAACTTGTTAACTGCATGCCCCACCCTCCAGAAAAGAAAGAAAAGAAAGAAATTGTGCTAATACCATATTCAAAAAATTAATTGAGAGTGGATTTAAAGACCTTGATACCAGACAATAATCCATAAGATATACCATACCTTAACATTAACCAGACCCAGATATGATACAGGGGTAGCATCTCTGCAATATGTAGGGCTTGCACATGGCTGGTCCCAGTTTGATTCCCAGAACCACATATAGTTCTTTAAGAACCACCTGTACTAACTCCAAAACACAAAACCCGGAGGGTGAGCAAATCACCCCCTCAAAGGTACTAAAAGATTTATATATGCTTAATCAATATTTATTTCAGTGCTGTTTATCTAAACCAAAATAAGTAAGCAATCTATATGTCTACAGGTTAGTGGATAAAGAAAGGAGACTGCATATACACAATTTTTTAACTATAAAAAATATTAAATGTTGCCTTTTGCTACAACTTGGATGGAACTAGAGGTTATCTTTTTCAGATAAAGGAAAACAAATACTGAAATTCATTTATTATATGTGAAAAAATTCATTTATATATATAAGTGCACAAATAAAAGGAGCTGAAAATGACCAAATACAGCAGATTGTTTGACTCAAAAGACTGAATTAGCTTAATAGGCAGGGATAGGGTCAAAAGGTGGAAATGGAGGGACCTAATGAGAAATGATGTAGGGATATTATAGTATATATGGATGGGCACTTTGAACGTGAATGTGCAACAATTTTTATGCCAAAAGTATAAATAATACAGTGAACCACTTTAACCATATAAAAACATCTTAATAAAGAGGAAAAACGAGTCAGAAACATAGCACAGTGGATAGGGAACTTTCCTTGCTGAGGCCAACCTGTATTCAATTCCCAATATCATATATTGTTGCAGGACACCTAAAAGCCTAAAAGCCTCTGCATCTGCCATGGATTGCCTCCTGCAGGTCACTTCATAGATGGGGGATA
This sequence comes from Cryptotis parvus, assembly GCA_021461705.1. Lineage (NCBI taxonomy): Eukaryota > Metazoa > Chordata > Mammalia > Eulipotyphla > Soricidae > Cryptotis > Cryptotis parvus. Next base: position 10,938 of record JAJIBD010032845.1, on the reverse strand, counting down.
GTTTGAATGTGGCAGTTTATCTGACCATGTATTGTGTACTAGCTGGTATAAATATTCTCTCATGCTACCACAATCATCGTGGGACTAGCTAGATCTCACCAGCATATTGTCCTGGCCACGTTGGATCTCTAAGTAATTAGACCAGGGAGAAATGCTGTTTGCCTCCAAGCAAGCAAGCATGGCTCCCTGATAACTCAAAGGCAACTGAAATACAAAACTACCGTGAAGTAGACGAGACTCTTGTAAAGGCTTGGAAAAATATTTAACTGGCATTAGTATAGTTTTTGGTACAGAGGCATGCCATCTCAGAAACCCCCTTCTCTACCCTATAAAGGCATTTCCAGGCAGATCTTGGCCCAAGACATTAGGTGAGATGCTGGGAGAAATTACCTGAGAGCATTTGACCCCTGCCTGCTTCCCAAAAATAGTGGGAGGTCTGCGTTGCATGGGTATAAAACTAGGCTGCTTCCTCTCTGGCTCTCTCCTTTTGGGCTCTCTCTTTGTGGGCGCACTCTTCTTGGGAGTCTTGTCTTTGTCTCCTCTTTACAGGGCCTTAACACGTGATGGCTGCCATCTTGGCCTACATGTAGCTGGGGTTCTAGCAGGGAGTCCTGAGCACAGAATTTTTCCTATTCTTATTTGTATATCAGAACCTGTTAGTAAAGCCCTTTTAAAACTGCATCGGATTCCTGAGTTTTCATCCATTCCCGCCGGCTTTGGAGGTAGAGGGGAACTCGCTTCCCTGGCACTGTCAGGGACCCCAGCGGCATCCCTGACAATATATGGTCCCCTGTCGGGGCGCTCCGCCGGGGTCCCCGACAGTGCCGGGAAGCGAAGTTCCCTTCTACCTCCGGGGCCGGCGAGGAATGGATGAACACTCAGGGATCCGATGAGGTTTTAAAAGACTTTACTTATCACAGGTTCAGGCATACAAATCAGCAAAAGGAAAACCCGATGCTTAGGATTCCAGGCTAGAACCCCAGCCACGTGTAGGCCAAGATGGCGACCACCACGTGTGAAACTTCCAAGGGGAATAAACGCTCACAAGGCGAAATCCCACCGGGAAGAAGAAGCCCGGGAGAGCGGGAACCCTGCAAGTTTATACCCCCCGCAACTCAGACCTTCCTCCCATTGTTATGGAAAGCAGGGAGGGTCCAATGCCCTCAGGTAACCCCTCCCTGCATCTCACCTAGGGCCTTTACTGTGCTAATGTTTTGAGCCGGGAAGGGAAGGCCTTTGAAATGTAGAGAAGGGGGTTTCTGGGATGGCATGTCACTGTACCAAAAGATCAACACCAATGCCAGTTAAATATTTCTCCAAGCCTTCACAAGTCTCCTCTACTTCATTGTAGTTTTATATTTTATCAGGGAGCCATGCTTGTTTGTTTGGAAGCAAACAGCATTTCTCTCTGGTCTAATTACTTAGGTGTCCTTACGTGGCCAGGCTAATATGCTGGTAAGATCTAGCTAGTCCCACGATGATTGTGATAGCATGGGAGAATATTTATACCAGCTAGTACAGCATACATGGTCGGATAAACTGCCACATTTAGACTACCCCCTTATCTACGGAGTGATCTGCGGGAGGCAATCCAGAGCAGATGCAGCGGCCCTTAGGAGTCCTGCAACAACTCCCCTGATTAGTTTACTAATAAAAATTGAAAAGGTAAGAAATATTTAGTAATGTACAGAAAATTAAGATAAGAAAAACAATTCCATTGCAAAATGATAATACATGTTACTTTAGGATCCTAACTTGTTTTTGGACCCAAAGCAAAGTTCAAGATAAAGTGTTTTTAGCTGTCTGATTATAACGGACTATAGTTTGCACTGTCCATAATTTGTGAGAGTCAATTTGCTATATTTTATGTAAAGTCGGGTGTTTGGAACAAAGTCTGTAGGGGCTACTTCTGGAACAGCAATAGCGGTGATCATATGAGTATGAGTCTTTGGAGAGCAGCGATCAGGAACTCGTTGAACTGTCAGGAACACTGGATTGGGTCTCAGGAACATTGGAACAAGTATCTCGAATTCTGGAACAGGAGTCTTGAGTGCTGGAACAGGTGTCCGGAACATCGGTGTGATATCTTGAACACTGGAACAGGAGTCTTGAGCGCTGGAGCAGGTGTCTGGAACATCGGTGTGGGCGCCTTGCAGGGCTTCTTCAGCAAGGGAACATTGGCACCGGTAACTGTACCTGTAGCTTAGGCGAGACAAAAACACTTTTCGAGGTTAATCACAAGTAGGGATTTTAAGGCTTTGTAGGGATCCAAGTTTGGGATGGAGAGAAGAATATAAAGAAGCTCCAACATGGGTGGAGCAGGGAAATAAGTATGAGAATTGATGATTTTAAAATTGATAAATCTAGTGGATCAGCAGTGGAGTTGATGAATGTAATAGAGGTTTGTAGTGGTCAGAAATTGAGAAGGTAGTAGTTGAGACATAACATAGACACAACATTAATCACAAACATAATGGTGGCCACCACATGCACACACACGCACACATACATTTGATCGATCAATATCTTGTAGCTGTATATGTGACCCATTTAGGGTGATAAATGGTAACGAGTCAAGCGCTTCATAAATATAAAGCCGGCAAATGATGGTGAGAAAGTGTCTTTTCCTGTGAATAGAGCATTGGGAAAAATTAGTTTTGCAAATTATTAAATTTTTAGCGAGCACTGTTTTAGGAGTCTCGGAGTATTGAGCACTGTAGCGCAGGTTTACTGGATTCGAATATCTCATCCTGTGAACAGAATCATTAGAAAAACAATTTTTTCATTGATTTAGCAAACATTTTTGTAATGAGCACTGTGATCAGAGTCCACCCATTTTTCCACCCTTTTTTTTTTTTGTAAGAAAAGAAAATATTTAGGCTGTTAAGGCAAGATATTAGACATGAACCATGATCACAGACTGCAAAACAAGATCATTATTAAAAAGGAACCAATCCAGGAAGTTTAAACAGCAACTTGCAATTTAAAATTTAAGACTTTATATTGAAAGAATTAGTTGTTTTCTGATTCTTGGAGAATTCTAGTCTTAACAAGTCGCAGAGGGACCCAGAGTTTCTTGGCAGGGTTATCGTCTGTAGAAATGAAAGCATAGCCTCTTCCCCCGAATGAGGAGGTGACCTGCAATCCATTTATCATCAATTTTCACCCAGATAGGTGAATTGACTGTTTTTGAGTTTGCATATCTTCTTGAAAGTGACGTTCAGCCGCGGTATAGGGATCTCCTTGAGGTATATTTAAGAAGTTTAAGGTGAATAATGTTAAAGATAAAGAATCCATTGGAGGCATGCTTGTTTTTCGTTGCTTTAATAGCTGAGTTTTAAGCGCTCTGTGGGCACGTTCAACTATTCCTTGTCCTTGTGGATTATACGGGATTCCTGTAATATGTTTGATCTGCCATTCCTCGCAAAAAGGATTTGAAGGTTTTGCTGGTGTAAGCAGGACCATTATCTGTTTTTATGGTATGGGGAATACCCATGACGGAGAAGCACTGGAGTAAAAATGAACAAACAGATTTAGCTCTTTCAGACGTCATAGGAACAGCCCATATGAACCGGGAATATGTATCGATGACCACATGAAGGAAAGGTTTGTTGGGAAATAAGTTAGTATGAGTTATATCCATCTGCCACAATTGGTTTGTCTGTAAACCTCGAGGATTTGCTCCTGCTACATGAGATGTACAATGTAAAGGAGCACAGACAGGACAGTTGCGGACAATTTGTCTAGCTTGTCTCAATGGGATGCCATGGTGTACATGAAGGCGGCGGGCATTTGTATGTAGAGTCTGGTGCTCTTCCTCAGCTGATTTAAATACTGGTGCTGCCAAGAGATCTGCTGCTTCGTTTCCTCGAACCATTGGCCCGGGAGTCGGCTGTGAGAACGGATGTGGGAGATGTATATAGGGAATGTTCTATTTCGGAGGGAGATCTTGTAGTTTATGGAGCAGCTCCTGAATTATAGGATTATGGGCATTTAAAGAAGCAGTGACAATTCCAGGAAATAAACCAACTACATATGCAGAATCACTCACCACATTACATGGGCCGGATACATGGGATAGTAAATGTATCAGGGTGGCGAGTTCCACTTGTTGGGCAGATTTATTATTTGTATGCACAGTAGTGGTCAACGAAGGACCTGTAATTCCACCCCTTCCTGATGAGGAGCCATCAATATAATACACTGGAGCATCAGGAATGGGAGAGGAGCGGACAATGGTGGAAATTATAAAAGGTGTCCTTTTCAGAAATTCCCAGGTTTTTCCAGCTGGGTAATGATAAGATATTTCTCCTGAAAAATCTGCTAAAGCTCTCTGAAGGATTTCACTGAGTGGTAAAACAGCTTCAATTTCTTTTTTTAGGGTCAGGTAGTACAATTACATGGGGATCATGTCCAAGTAATACTTGGGTTCTTGATCTTCCCTTAATTATAAGGTTAGCTATCATCTCAAGGTAAGGTGTAGCAGTACGATTCTGCTTGTTATGTAAGTAAACCCATTCTAACGGTCCAGATAATTGGGCTATAGCAGCAGTTGGAGACTCGGGAGTGTTGAAGACCAAGAACCATACCTTTTCTCCGGGATTAAATCTGGAGAGGTAAGATTTTTGAAGCCGATTCATGAAAAAAATCTAATTCCTTCTGAGCTTTAGGAGTTAGCTGCCTTGGGCTATTTAAAGCAGGATCACCTTCAAGGGTGTGGAACAGGTTACTGAGCTCACAGTTAGGAATACCAAGGGAGGGGCGCACCCAGTTGATATCCCCCAGCAGTTTTTGAAAATCATTCAAGGTTTTGAGCCTTTTCTGACTAATGGAGATCTTTTGAGGACGTAGTGCGGTCAAGAGCATAGCCCAAATATTCATATGGAGGCTGCATCTGGATTTTCTCCGGAGCTACTTGTAAGCCAGCCTCTGGTAAAACTGTCATTACATCATTATATAAATTCTGGAGATCTCTGGAATTATCACAAGCTAGCAGGATATCATCCATGTAGTGGATGATGTATGCACCAGGAAATTTAGCACGAATGGGTCGCAAAACCTCATCAACAAAGTGTTGACACATCGTAGGTGAATTAGTCATTCCTTGGGGCAATACTGTCCACTGAAACCTACGTAAAGGACCTTTATGATTAATGGAAGGGACTGAAAATGCAAACCTTTTCCGATCATCTGGGTGGATAGGTATGCTGTAAAAGCAGTCTTTTAAATCTATGATAATTAGCGGCCAATCCTTAGGAATAGCTGCTGGAGAGGGGAGCCCAGGTTGTAGGGCTCCCATGGGGACCATAGTAGAATTTACATTCCTTAAGTCAATCAGCAAACGCCATTTGCCTGATTTTTTCTGTATTACAAAAACAGGAGAATTCCATTCTGAAAACGTTTCCTCAATATGTCCTAATTTCAGCTGTTCTTCCACTAGATTTGTTAGCGCCTCTAACTTTTTGGTATTGAGGGGCCACTGTGGTGTCCATATAGGTTTGTCAGACTTCCACTGAATACGGATAGGTAGTGGGCGCTTAACCACAGCGGCCCCAATTAAAAAGGGTTACTCCCGGTGTTAGGCTTATTATGGAGAGCTGGAATTGGTGCTCGACGGGAATTGGACGAGGTATGTGGATTACTGCCCCCACTGCTCCAGCATGTCTCGACCCCATAAAGTTAAAGGCATAGGGGCTATATAAGGCTGGGCCATGGCTACATTCCCTTCAGGGCCAATACACGGCAGCCACCTGGCACTCTGTCGGAGAAGAGAGGATGAGATATTGCCTACCCCGCTCAGGCTATGGGGCACTTTCTTTAGGGCCCAGTTAGAGGGCCAATACTTGGTGGAGATTATGGATATGTCTGCCCCTGTATCCAACATGCCTTTGAATTTCCTTTTATAAAGTTCGATGGGTATAACCGGCCGCTTGGCCTGAGAAATTCTGGCAGTGTACCCAACTAGATAGTTAGCAGGTGGCTGGTGGGCTTGGTTCTGTGTGGCTGCATAACCAACAATGAAGTTGGCAGAATGGTTGGTACTGTTTAAGCCACCAGCTGTAGGGTGTTCGGACTGACTACACGGATCCTCAAAAAATAATAATAGTTTAGCAAGTGGTTCCCCTTTTTAAAAGTCCATTTGGTTGGCACAGATATTGACAGTTTTATCTCTCCATGAGATTCAGGATCCAGAAGTCCGAAATGCACCATAATTCCCTTAAATTTCAGCCAATCGCTCCCTGAATTAAACCCATACTACCTGGGGAGCAGGTCCTTTTATCCCTGTTTTTAGCATGTAGGGGTCTTGACTTGGGTATATTGTGACAGTCTTAGGGCAGAGAATGTCGAGACTGTCACTGCCTGATGGGGTAGGCCAGAGAGCATTTATTGACTGTAATTCTGTGGATTCTGATTCGGAGGATACTGGGCAGGTGGAATGAAGGAGAGTGCCCCTGGATTCAGCTGGGCCTGGGGCTGGCCCCCACCCAGTTTCCCGCATTAGGGGAGAAATAGATGTTATTTGAGGCTGCTGGGAGCTTGTGGAACCTGGGAGGGGGTCCATGTAACATTTCCTATAAAGGGATTATTAGAATGTTGCCCTGTATTGATAGTTTTAGAAGATGGGCAATCTCTACGGGTGTGTCCCTTCTTTCCGCAGCTAAAGCAGGTTATCTGTCCAGATGAAGCCTGAGGCTGACTTCCGCCTCCAAGACCGAGCAGTCTCTGGCCCAATGTTTTCCTTTTCTGCACCTTGGGCATGGTCCAGGTGGGGCCCTTCGAGGGGTGGAGCTGCGATTATTAGAATAGTTTCTCCGATTATTGTTTATCCTTTGAAGTTTATTGTTTCTCCCCCTAGAGCTGTCTGACATTTCATCCCTCTCCTGATCCTCCTGCTGCATGGGATAAGCCTCCTATATCATCCTGTGTTTTATGGCAGGTTAAACCGACATTTCTACAGGCCTTTAGATACCCCATGAGGTCATCCTTTTCCTTAATACCATATAGTAATGCTCGACATTTTTGATTAGCATTCTCATATGCTAAGTTTCGTTTTAGGATTTCTTGAGTGGTTGGGTCTTGAACCTGTCTTTGGATTGTTTCACATAATCTCCCAACAAAATCAAAGTATGGTTCATCACGACCCTGGTAAATTTTCGTGATAGCTACCTAGAAATTCTGGGTCGGAACCTACTCTTTCTCATGCTTTTAATGCTGTCTCCCGAACAAATTTTAAAATAGGTTTAGGTAATGTCGCTTGTTTTGCTTTCTTTTTCCATTCACCTTCACCTTTTAGCATGGCAAAAGTTATAGTATGGCCTGATTCCCTTTTCTCTTAAAGTGTCAATATTCTGGTTAACCCCATCTGCATACCACATATGCCATTGCATGTACTGTGATTTGTTTAGACAAGTATCGGCTACCGTTTCAAAGTCTCCCAATACCCACTGATCATTTTCGCTCCAATCAGCTAAATATTTTAAAGTATAAGGACTTGATATTCCAAACCTGTCGCAAAGCCTTCCTAAACGGGGTTATTGCCTCAATTTTTAAGTCTTCATGAATCGGTTTTACTTTATCTTTTAGATTGGTCATGAGAAAGATTGCTGCGCTTTGCTCTTTGACTCGAGCTAATTTGTTCCCCCTTCTTCCTCATCAGAGCTTGTAGTATCTGGCAGAGGAACATCTACCCCATTGAGGGTATTAACTCTGGAGAGATTTTCAGCTTGGGAATTTGCCTCCTCTGGGTTTTCCTGTTCCTCCTCTAAGTTATCAGCCACATTAGAATTCTTTTTAGATTTTTTTTCTGGATTGTTTTTTGACATTCCATCTCATTGATTTCTGCTCTAAGTTTTATTATTTCTTTCTTTCTGCTTGGGTTGGGCTCCTTTTGTTGATCACTCTCTAAGATCTTAAGTTGGGAAGTCAGACTGTTTATGATGGCCTTTTCTTCTTTTCTGATGAATGCCTGAAGAGCTATGAACTTGCCTCTTAACACTGCTTTTGCTGTATCCCACAAGTTCTGGTAATTCGTGTCTTCAGTCTCATTTATTTCAAGGAATCTTTGGATTTCCTCTTTGATTTCTTTTATGACTTGCTGGTTGTTCAGCAGTGAGCTGTTTAGTTTCCAGGTACTTGGTATTGGTCTCCGTTTTTGTGTACAATTAACTTCTATTTTCAGTGCATCATGGTCTGAAAAAATAGTTGGCACAATTTCTATCTTCTTGATTTTATGGAGGTATGATTTATGGCTCAGCATGTGATCTATTTTGGAGTATGTTCCATGTGCACTGGAGAAGAAAGTGTATTCAGCTTTTTGGGGATGAAATGTCCTGTATATGTCTACCAGCCCTCTTTCTTCCATCTCCTCTTTTAGGGCCAGTATTTCCTTGGTAAGTTTCAATCTTGTTGATCTATCCAGGGTTGATAGAGCAGTGTTGAAGTCTCCAACTACAATTGTGTTGCTGTCAATGTCTTCTTTGAAGTCTATTAGTAGTTGTTTTAGGTATTTTGCTGGCCCCTCATTGGGTGCATATATGTTTAATAGCGTGATTTCTTCCTGATATATGCATCCCTTGACTATTAAGAAGTGACCTTCACTGTCCCTTCTGACCTTCTTCAGCCTGGAAGTCTATGTTGTCAGATACCAGTATGGCTACCCCAGCCTTTTTGGATGGGTTGTTTGAGTGAAGGATTGTTTTCCAGCCTTTTATTTTGAGCCTGTCTTTGGTCCGATTGTTCAGGTGTGTTTCTTGAAGGCAGCAGAATGTCGGATTCAATTTTGTGATCCATTTTGCCACTCTGTGTCTCTTAACTGGTGCATTTAGACCGTTGACATTGAGAGATATTATTGTCATGGGATTTTGTGCCATCTTTCTGTGTAGGTTGGTTGTTCTTTTTTGGGTTATGTCTCCTCTTATAGTAGATCATTCAGTCCTTCTTCTTTTAAGGTTGGTTTTGATTTTACAAAAGTTCCTAAGCTGTTTGCTGGGAATGTATACACCTTTTTCAAGTCTACAGTTTTGGGGGCGTGTTTGTGAACGGCTTTTAGTTGGTTCACGCCTCAGTATTGGGGATGCGCTAGGTCCTGATTGATAAGTTATGAAATCAGAAATCTCCCCGCGTAACACATCCATTTCTTGGTTTAAGTTTTCAAGTTTCCTATATGTTTCTTCCTTTTTGTTCTTTCAATCTTATGTGTAACTTCCAAACCTCCTCTTTCTGTCCATCTATTCTATCTCTCTGTCTGTCAATTTCTTCCTCTAAGATAATGCTGATTTTATCGATATCCTTCTTCTGCTCTTCAAACTTTACTTCAAATTTTAAATCCTGTTTAATAATTTTACTTTCCTGTTCTTCTAATTTTTCTTTGAATTTTAAATCCTGTTCTTCTAATTTTTCCTTGAACTTTAAATCCTGTTCTTCTAATTTTTCCCTCAAATTTTAAAATCTGGTTAATAATTTTACTTTCCTGTTCTTCTAATTTTTCTTTGAATTTTAAATCCTGTTCTTCTAATTTTTTCCTTGAATTTTAAATCCTGTTCTTCTAATTTTTCCTCAAATTTTAAAATCTGGTTAATAATTTTACTTTCCTGTTCTTCTAATTTCTTTTCAAATTTTAAACTCTGTTTAATAATTCTGTCCTCAAGCTTTAAGACCAGTCTACCTGTAGCTTTATGATCCTCACTTATTTCTTCAATCGCTGAGTAAATCTCGTCCCTTAAGATTGCATTCAATTTATTACTTTCTTCCCTCTCTCTATTAAACATTGTCCTTACGCAAAGGTACAGTTTAAAAATCGCAAGGACCCAGATGATTTGTGAAAAGATAGAGTAGTTCTCAGAAAGGAACTTTATAGACTGGGCTATGTATGGTTCCGAGCCAATAAAAGATACAATGTATCTATACCATGAGATATCCATCATTTTACTCACAGTTCGGAGGCAGATGATCTCTGTCCGATGATAATTAGACCAGACGATGTTTGTGGTGCCCACACCAGGGGACGCCAAATGTCGGGCGCTCCGGCGGGGTCCCCGACAGTGCCGGGAAGCGAAGTTCCCTTCTACCTCCGGGCCGGCGAGGAATGGATGAACACTCAGGGATCCGGTGAGGTTTTAAAAAGACTTTACTTATCACAGGTTCAGGCATACAAATCAGCAAAAGGAAAACCCGATGCTTAGGATTCCAGGCTAGAACCCCAGCCATGTGTAGGCCAAGATGGCGACCACCACATGTGAAACTTCCAAGGGGAATAAACGCTCACAAGGCGAAATCCCACCGGGAAGAAGAAGCCCGGGGGAGCGGGAACCCTGCAAGTTTATACCCCGGAACTCAGCAACTCAGACCTTCCTCCCATTGTTATGGAAAGCAGGGAGGGTCCAATGCCCTCAGGTAACCCCTCCCTGCATCTCACCTAGGGCCTTTACTGTGCTAATGTTTTGAGCCGGGAAGGGAAGGCCTTTGAAATGTAGAGAAGGGGGTTTCTGGGATGGCATGTCACTGTACCAAAGATCAACACCAATGCCAGTTAAATATTTCTCCAAGCCTTCACAAGTCTCCTCTACTTCATTGTAGTTTTATATTTTATCAGGGAGCCATGCTTGTTTGTTTGGAAGCAAACAGCATTTCTCTCTGGTCTAATTACTTAGGTGTCCTTACGTGGCCAGGCTAATATGCTGGTAAGATCTAGCTAGTCCCACGATGATTGTGATAGCATGGGAGAATATTTATACCAGCTAGTACAGCATACATGGTCGGATAAACTGCCACATTTAGACTACCCCCTTATCTACGGAGTGATCTGCGGGAGGCAATCCAGAGCAGATGCAGCGGCCCTTAGGAGTCCTGCAACAGTCCCCTGACCATTTCCAGTAGTAAAACATAAAAAAGGAGGAAATAATTTTTGTTTTTATATTCAAACAACATTCATCTGCAAAA
>JAJIBD010032841.1:0-100361 GCA_021461705.1 Cryptotis parvus | reverse complement strand
ATATTGATAAACATATAATTAAAAGTCATTTTTAATATATTTTTCAATATAATGTACGATTGAAAAGGGTGCTTTTTGTGCACCCCCTATTAAAATATCTGTAGGTTTTCATCAGACAAGGATAATGGCAGCATTCATCTTATTTCTATGTTTTCCTTTTCTCCCCAGTAGACTGGTAATCTACATTTTCACAGGATGTGTAATGGAACTTCCTGGTAAGAGAAACATATAGTTGTAACTCTAGGCTAACAGTTCTTATTTCAAAATCATGAGAAAATTATCACATTCTTATTATTTACAAAAATGACATTCTCATGTTAATGAAAAGCATGACAATTCAAACTGCCATGAAAACAGTTAAAGTCAATTATAATTAGTGTTGACATTCATATGCATATGGAACATTTTATGCATATATTTTCATATATGTGTAGGTTTATAGGTATGTACACATATGTTTTACAATACATTATTTAATCATATAGATACAGATTAGTAAACCCATGTAAATTATTTTAGGCATTAATAAATCAAAATAGGGCTGAGGACTAATAAATCAAAATAGATGAGTAACCTGGTCTGAATTCTTTTCATACATGATCTCTGGGTTTGCTCCAAGACATTGCTTTCTCCTGAAAACCAGTCACTGAGAATGACTTTTGAGAAATGAGTTGCTACCAAGCATTATTAATATTCACCCCAAACCACACATAAATAAATAATCAAGTAAATAAATAAACACTAGTGTTGTCTACTTAACCTTGAACAATCTGGTTGTTGGGTGACACACCCTACTGAACTCTAGGCTACGGATACAGTTAATGTTAAGAGCTGCTCCCTGTCTTTAGGGAATCTCAGGAGCTGACACAATGGGACTTGAGGCAGAATTGGGTCGATTTCACAATTTTAAATGGCAAAATTGCCTTATTATGAATCTTGCTTGCTCTAGTTCAATAGTCTACATATATCCATAAGTCCTCACGAGTGACATGTAGATATTGTATGATTACTTGGCCACATTGGTTGGATTAACCATAATGTAATCAGTCTTCCTAGTTCAAAAAGATATGCCAGTGCACCTTGTGGTATTTGGCATAACAAATACGACAAAGGTAGCTTGTGAGGCTCTGCTGTATGCGTGGGATACTGTTGTAGTTGTCTCTCATCCCATGCATTTATTGATGATGTGTGTAGCCACAAAGTGGCTGCACAAGTTGGGCTTGTAATCAGCTCTTCTACTGGGTGGATCTCTGATGAGTGGGGAATCGGATGTGGAAAAATGGCGGCCCGCATGGTGTGGAGGTTCCTCTGACTTCTTGTGAGGCTCTGCTGGGGTGATATATATATATACATATATATATATATATATGCAATATATCATTGCATACTGGCAAAATTTGATATGTGTTATTCAGTTCATTGCCAGGAAAATAGATTTGAAATCTTTTTTCAAAAAAGATGCACACATTTTCTTTTACAAATCTAAAGTAATTCTGTATTTGATCTTCTACTCTATTCTGCAATAATTTTATGTATATTTTATTATATTACACATTATTCTCTTTAATAATTCTATGTGATATTTAGCTATTGTGTATTTTGCATGAAATTAATTCTAAATTATAAACCAAATGTCACAGGCTATTTTGTTTACTATGTCAAATAGTACTACAATATATAAGGTGATATTCATTAAAACAGGAAAACATGTTATTGGTAAATTTTTTTTCCTTTTAAATTATGTTTAAATAATGCATTGCTATTCCATTTCAGAAAATTGTACAAGTGTTGCAAGTGCAGTATTTCATAAATAATAGATATCCAAGATAGAAAATAATAAAGTAGATTTGGATTTCTATCTAGAGTTTGTTTTTTTTGTCTGTGCTCGTATCTATTTTTCTACCATGGGACAAGTGTCACTTTAAAAAATATTCTAGCTTAAGCAGAACTTTAATGTCTGAAAATGAAAAGTAACTATCATAACAAAATATATTTTACTACATGTCATTCACCAACTATTCATATAACATCTTTGATCATTATTCCCTGACACAAAAAATGATTTTTTTGGATTGTTTCTCACTTTGCTACTTTTACTGATAAACTGGTAATGTGAAATTTATTTTAAATATTTGCTACTTCCCACAATGGAAACTTTATACATCCACAATTTTAGAATTTATCTTTAGCTTATGATTAAAGTTTTATAATCTTTAAAAGAAACTGTAAAAATTGTAAATGTTTATACACATTTGTTTTAAATTTAATGAAAATTCTGCATTATTTCTAACATTGTTTAAAATAATATCTAGAATTATTTGTAACTTCTAATTATACTCTTCCCAAAATAATATGTAATGAAGTTCACGTATCAATAATTCAAAAATAATTTTATGTTTTGTTGGCTTATGCCAGTTCAAGTTTCTGTCTGTTAGCTAGTCTATGGTTTGGGGACACTCCTCATGGTGCTAATGGCTTACTCCTATATCTGCACTTAGGGACCACTCCTGTCAGTGCTTTAGCGACCATATGGAATGCAAGAATTAAACCCCAGTTGACTGTGGGCAAGACAAGAACCATGCTGTTTATATCTCCAGCGTCACTACTATTATCAGTTCTTCAAAACACATTATTGGCAATTGTTTAAATCAAAATTGAAAAGTTTCCTGGTAAATGATACTCATTTAAAGAAAGCCTTTAATTCTGTTGAGACCGAAGTCATCAAAGCCCTAGCCAAACAGGGCATTCAAATCCAATATATCAAGACCCTTTGTGAGTTGTATTACAGATTCACCATCAGGATTCACCATTCTATAGGGAAATGATTATTGATGTCAGAAGAGGGGTTTGGAAGTGTGATACCATTTCAACAAAACTCTTAAGCACCATCCTCGAGAACGTCATGTGACAATTAGAATGGGAAAAAATGGGAGTGAAGATAGATGGTTTGCAACTACACCACTTCGCTGATGGCATCATTCTAATAACACCAAACATTAGCCAAATGCTGGCTGAGTTTGACCAAGAATGAGGAAAGATAGGTCTACAGCTGAATCTCAAAAAAAAAAATGTTCATGAAAAATGAACTAGTTCCAGATGCTCCATTCACTCTCAATGGAACAAACATCTCTGAATGCAGCAGTTATGTGTACCTAGGTTGAGAACTCAACATGATTAACTACCTAAACCTTGAGCTGCGCAGGAGGAAGAGAGTGGCATGGAACGCCTTCAAGAGCACCGAAGAAACAGCTAAAAGGACAAAGAATCTCCGACTCCGGGCACATCTCTTCAACTTGCCTTAGAGAAATGGGCCTTACGAAAGCAGGATAAGAATGCTATTCAGGTATCCCAAAGAGGAATCCAAAGTACTATGCTTGGAATATCAGGCCTCACTTAAGTGAGAGAAGGAATCTGGATTTCAATCTCCATTGAAGATCGAGAGTCAGGGATGCTGACTCGTTTACCTAGGTGTCGAAAATCAGAAGGGCTGGACATGTAATGCGACTTGGAAATGACCACTGGTCTAGAGCCATTACCGACTGGATCCCACAGGATGTCAAAAGATCACATGATGGCCCACCTACAATATGGTTAGACTTTTTTGTCAAGACACTAAACAGATGGTTTGAGGCTCTTTGTATTCCTGGAGCAAGCAGATGCTATTGGGCTACAATGGCCCGTAATAGGGTCAAGTGGAAACATTACTGATGCCCGCTTGAACAAATTGACAAATAACGAGATGTCAAGTGATCAAGTGATCAATGACAACTATAAGATAACTTTTGAAACTCTTCTTCACATTTAAATAAATAATAAAACATCTACCATACTTTAGTGTTTTAATAGACTATTTTTAATAATTGTTTTATTTATTAAAACAATAATTGTTTTGTTTTATTCCAATGGTGAAATGTATGAGGGCAACTATTTTGAAAATCATAAATAAAATAATTTAATATGATTATATGAGCTCTTTCAATTCCTCTCTGGGAGACCCAAATAGCATTCTCATTCTGCTTTAGTAGGGCCCAGGTCTCTGAGGCGTATGTTAATGCAGGGAAAGCGGTGGAGTCGAAGAGATGTGCCTGGAGCCTGAGGTTCTTTGTCATTTTAGCTATTTTTCTGATGCCTTTGAAGGAGTTCTGACCTTCGTTGTTATTCCAGAATCAGGGAGCTGACTCGTTTGCCAAGGCATCGAAAATCAGATGGGCTGGACATGTAATTCGATTTGGAGACAACCGCTGGACTAGAGCCGTTACTGACTGGATCCGATGGGATGTCGAAAGATCATGTGGGCACCCACCTACAAGATGGTCAGACTTCCTTGTCAAGACCCTGAAGGAACAGTTTGAGGCTCTTCATATTCCTGACGTGATAGGGTCCAATGGAAATGTTACTGGCGCCAGCTCGAGCAAATCGATAAACAACGAGATTCAAGTGATCAAGTGAAGTGATAATTATATGAAAGGTTAAAGTCAAATTTTATTTATTAAACACCCATTGCTTCACTCACATGAGCTCAATTATTATGAGTTTTAGTTCAAACACAAGAAAATAGTTCTGAGATTTCTTTTTATATCTGGTGAGCGTCTTTCAGAAAAACTTTTTTGAAATTGGCGTTGTCTTTAAAAAAGGACAGACTCTGGACACAAATATTCTCTCTAGGCTTTCAGTGAAATGCTATGTCATAGGATAAAGAGATAATACAGGAGATAAATCCTTTTCCTGTAAACATTCAACCCAGATTTGATCTTTGACACTTCTCTAGTCCCATGAGGAGTGATCCGTAAGCTCAGAGCCAGTACTTAACCTTGTGCACAACTATGTTTGGCACGAGTACTAAACAGAATACAGGTAATGTGTTCTCATATGTCTCCTTCTTATACAAAAGCATTCAACAAGATCATTCATCTTTAAAATATCTTTGAGATTTAAGACAATTATCCCACTCTATACTCTAGCTAATTTATTTGGGAATTGTGAAAATTTAGTGGTTTATTTAATGACTGCTATTTAGGCATCTATAGAATCTTATAATAAACCATCTTTAAACTTAAATTCCAATGGTGATCATCTGCTCCAATTTTTTGACAACAGAAAATAATGAAATGCTTATAATATTTAAAATTACAGTACAACATAATGCATTCCTAAAAATATGCCATAAAGAACTATGCCAGTTTTAGAAAATATAATATTTAATTTCATTTCATAAAATAAAATCTCACCTATGAATTTAGTGACACAATTTAACCTAAGTATCCCCAACTTCATTATTTATAATGCTATGCCCTGCAATACCATGTCTTTAATATCTCTTAGGCGGGCATGATAAGACTATTTCCATAGAAGATAGAGCGTCTCCGTGTGACCTTACTTGCAAACTTCTAATATATTTAACCTCTTTGCTATTTATCAAAATGCTATAATAGTCTGTTACAGAAAGGCAGAGGGCCTGGGAAGTTAGCTCCATAGAATTGCCCTTCAGTAAAATCATTTAGCTTGCTACAAATAGCTTTCAAATTATTTTATGACAACATTTAGCATCAGTTCCTTTACTTTTGCAAAGAGAGAGAAACTTCATCTATACAAAATGATCTTTATATTTACATGCGAGTAATTATTTGCATACGTAGATGCTAACCTTTCCAAACAGCAATGAAAATATCTTCATTCAGGCTCTTCTCCTACATATGAAAACTAAGAAACATTGATGATTACATGTTTATCATTTTTTGTGTGTGAGCGTGTGCATATAGGCACATATCAGGTATACATACCACAAAACAGGCAAAATTTAACTCTAAATGTCTAGATATTCTTTAATAAATTACTATGTTTAACTGCACAAGCCCACACTATCCTTACAAATCTGCTTGCTCAATTTAGGTTGTTAAGTGTTTGTCTAGAGATAATAGAAAAGTATATATTTTATCAACTTATTATACTATTTTAGTTCTACCTTAAGGAAAAGGTTTAGTGAAAAATAAATCATTGTGTTTTACCTAAACCATCTGTTAGACCATCCTCACAATATTTTTTGCCTGACTTTTTTTTGAGCACAAAGACTAAACACGTCAATGACACACACCAGATACTTCAAACAACACTAGTATCTTAGATTATTCTAGCATTTGTGTCTCCAATGCAAAGCAAAATGACGACCTAAAGAATATTCGCTGAGATTGACTTTTCTTTAATTTCCTTTTTGCCTACCTATCTCTTTGTCATCCTTCTTATCCTTCTGTTTACTCTTATCAGATCATATAGGGGTAAGAAAACTGATAAAAAGAGAATCAAAGAAGAATTATGGAGGAGCTTGATATAAATAGACTGACCCTGATTTTAATTTCAGAGCGAGATACAAAATTCTGACAACGGACTCCCTGGAACAGATGCCTAATCTAACATTATTTATAACACTGGGTGGATAGTAGAGTGGCACAGAAGTTCAATTCTAGCCTTGAGAGATTCTGATCCTGCTTCAATCACAATGACACCAGAAACCTCCAGGAGTGATGACTGAGCACAGAGCCTAGAGTTATTCTAAAGTCCCTCCTGGTATAGCTCAATATTGCCTACTGGCCCCCCAACACCCCTCAACTCTCAAATAAAACCTTACAAACAAAGCTGACAGTAATTAAATTCTAGCTCTAGAATTAATACTGAAACACTTTACTTCTTTATTTGCTGAATATAATAGTCTCTGAATGGCGTAACTCAGACAGCCAGTTTGAACTATGAGGCAGAATTATTATGAAGATGAAAATGTTACAAAGTTGACTTAGAAGGATTCTGAATTTAGATTTTTTCCAAGTTATGTGCACTAACCTAGTCTAGATTTCTAGATATGTATATGTAAAACAGAAATACACCTTAACCTGATTAAATTGATATTGGGCGTTGCTATTTGTTGAACCTAATCTTAGTTTATACTGACTCCTTAAAAGTACTGAGTACTGGAATAAATTAAATAGGCTATGTTGGGAGCAGAGTGTTTTTCTATCTATACATCTGACAAAGCCTCTGAGATAGTAATAGGTTGTCACTGGCCTTGAACACAGCAGTGCTAGACAACAGACAGTGGTATCCCCAATGATCAACAAACATATCCTAACACAACACATAGAACTTCTGGCAACACATTGATGCCAGAAGGTCCTTCTTAATATAAAAAGGAAGATAATAAACATTATAAGATCTTTTAATTTTCAATAGTGCACTGAACTATACTATTTTGGTATTAAATTGGTATTTATTACACTGGGTGGATAGTGCATTGGCATAGTACAGTATAGTCCCTGAAAGCAAACCCTGAGACTTACTTGGTAAATCGATACACAGGCATGTCACGGTGATGAAAAGACAAATGTCAGAAACCTTGTTTTTGTACAGATTCTTATTGTAAGTTTTAATTTGGCTAGCTGGTCTGAAAAAAAATGTGTCTGAGTCACAAATGGAGAAACAGAAGCAGAGACCTGGAAGGCATTTTATTTTTATCATTTGTGTTTGGGCCATACCCAACAGTACTCACTTACTCTTTGTTCTGTGACCAGGGAGAACTCCTGGCAGAGCTCAGGAGACCACGGGGAGCAGAAAACTGAAGACAGATTGGCTGTATGTAAGGCTAATCCTGAACTATTACTCCAGCCCCTTGAGAGGCGTCTTCTGTTGTGGGGTCAGTGATGGTTCTTGAAGGCTATTGTAACTAGAATTCCCTTATTTTATTCCTATATAAATCAAAAAGTGAAGGATCTAATAATATCGTCTACACAAAAATATTACCAGTATAGAAAAAATTAAATCAGTAAATATGGCTAATCTCACATATATTTTAAAATAAAATTTTATTGTCAAAGTTTACAAACCACATAATAATCTGTTTCCTTTTGTGTAGTGAACACACAAAAGTTGACGCATTTTGTAATAAATCACTGTATCACTGTCTTCCCGTTGTTCATTGATTTGCTCGAGTGGGCACTAGAACATCTCCATGAGTCCTGTCACAAGCAAGTGTAACCCAAGGGCATTTGCTTGCTCCAGAGACAGGAGCCCGAAACCATTCTTCAGGTCATGGAACTGAGGTCCATAATTGTTACTAGTTTTTGGCATAACAAGTAAATAAAACACGGGTAGCTTGCCAGGCTTTGCCGTGTAGGTGGTATAGTCTCTGTAGAAGGCTCTCATCTTGAGCATTTACTGATTTGTAATAAATAAATAGGAAAGTTACTGCCTTCAGACATCAACATTTGGTGAAATACTTTGGTGTAAAATCTCAGTTTATAAAAATTAAATATTTTTAAAATATTTTGATTTGTTAACACAACTCAGTACAAAACAGTCACTAGAATGAGTTTTAATTCACTATCAGAGTGAAGCCATAATTGTTTAGAGCCAAGACAAAATTGTCTACAGAAAACAAAAAGCACAGCACAGCAACTCATATTCCAGTTTATAAACATCACGGTTTATAAACTATAATTTGTCCCTATTTAAAAGGACTGCATCTGGGTTTGTTGAGAATTTAGGCCAGAAAGGTTTGTGAATTGGGACAACTAAAACTCCTGGAATTGTCATCAGTTTATTTTGAAAGATGATTATGGAGCTATTGGGAATGGATTTGAGGGATTTTTGTGGAATTCCAAAACATTGCTCATTTTCTGAATTCCATTGAATGGCGAAGAGGGTACTTTTGCAAACTAATTTTAGAATGTTTTCATTCACTGGATACCTACCTAAGGAAAGATGAAAATTTATTATAGTAGGCTACTGTATACTGAAGATAACATCACAATTTCTATTAGTACTAAGAGAATCCTTAAAAATGACACTAAGAATAACAAAGTCTAGTGCCATTTCTGACTCATAGTCCTCAGACATAAGAAACTGAGCAGAAAAGCATACCTTATTTTAGCAGAGATCTCACTGAGTCTCAAACTTAACCATAGCTTTAGGTGAGTTTGTCACAATATTATTGCCTGTCAGTGAGCTGAGAAGGTGGTTTTACATAAAATAAAATTAATGTTCTACAATGGTGTGTGGGTTCCTCTGGCTTCTTGCGAGGCTCTGCTGGGCTAGACCGGTCTTCCCTCCCAAATGCCTCACACAGGGAGAGCCGATAGTATTAGAACCCCGTACCATGAGGGCCGCCATTTTCCACATCTGGACTCCCCAGCTCATCAGAACTCTACCCAGCAGAAGAGCTAAATGCACAAGATGAAGGGTGACAAGAAGAGCATCCCACCCACAAGGCAGAGCCTGGCAAGCTACCCATGTTGTATTTGATATGCCAAATACCAGTAACAATTATAGACCTCATTCCCATAACCTGATGGAATGGTTTGAGACTCTTTATGTTCCTGATGTGAGCAGATGCCCTTGGACTACATTAGCACGTGACAAGATGTATGGAGATGTTACTGGTGCCCCCTCCAGCAAATTGATGAACTACTGGGAAGACAAGTGATACAGAGATACAAGTGTTCACCATATATAATGTGTGAGGTTACTTTTTAAGATACCAATCCCCTCCCAAATGGAAGAGAAATTAGTATCTCAGCCAAATCAAATGGCTTAGATTATTTTAGCAAATGTTGTGATGATGGAGGCACCTGATTCCAAAATCACTTGCCAAATGAACAGTCTAAGGAAAATAACCTCTGCAGTCATTTGTACAGAAAAATAATGAGGCTTCTGTGACTCTGACCAACTGACTTTTGAAACAAGATTTTGGCAATATTTGTGTCAAATATTCAGTATGCATTTCTTACATTGGCATGTGAATAAGTGCTTTTTCTAAATTTTTAGGTTTCTTTCCAAGGCAATAACCTAAGGGCATTTGCATTTAGAAAGGCTATGTTAGACAGTGACATGATTATATACACTTGAATTCTGTCCAGTCATTTATAATCTTAAGGAAACTCTCTAATTTGGTGGATGGGTATATTTTTTACCATTGCTGCTGCATAAAATGAACACAAAGGCAGTAACTTAAACACCAAACAATTATTCAATTTGAAATTTGGAAATCAGAAGTCTGAAGCAGATGAACAGAGCTGCAATTCTAGATGTTTAAAGAAAATCTATATCCTTAATTTGTTAGTAGTAGAGGTCACTGACATTCATTGGCATATTATCTCCTTTCCTTTAAAGATAGAATGACATCTTTGAAATCACCTTCTTTCCTTCTCATTATGGTCCTCTTTATATACATACACATTCATGTAGACATGTTTGCATGTTCATGTATAAATGTACATATCCAAACAGTTACACACATTTTTATGTATACACAGCGTAGTTAGAGCATCCAAGACATTTTAGAATGCTTCTCTTATAGAATATTTCATTAGATTGTGCAAAAGAAGTGACTGAAGAAAAAGATACTGTATTTTTGATAATCACCATTTTCCCTTGTGGAGGGCAGAACATGTCCCTTAACTTCTGAAATCTGCATATATAAGAGATAAACTATAAGAGATAATAGAATAAAACTTTCTAATTAAATAAGTATTTCTCAGTAACCAAGATACAAAGACAATCCACAGAGTGGGAAAGGATATTCACCCAATACCCATCTGACAAGCGGTTAATATCCAGGATATATCAGGCACTGGTAGCACTCCACAAGAAAAAAAAAAAACATCCAACCCCAACAAAATATGGGGAGAAGAAATGAACAGAAGCTTCCAAAAAGAAGAAATTCGAATGGCCAAAAGGCATATGAAAAAGTGCTCTTCATCTTTAATCATCAGGGAGATGCAAATCAAAACAATGAGGTACCATCTCACACCACAGAGACTGGCACACATCCAAAACAGCAAGAAAAACCGGTGCTGGCGTGGATGTGGGAAAAAAAGGACTCTCATCCACTGTTGGTTGGACTGCTGACTGGTCCAGTCCTTTTGGAAAACAATATGGGCATTCCTCCGAAAACTAAATATTGAGCTCCCGTTTGATCCAGCAATAGCACTCCTGGGAATATACCCTAGAGACCGAAAAACACATAGCAGAATCATTATCTGTACTCCTTTAATCATCTCTGCGCTATTCACTATAGCTAGAATCTGGAAACAACCTAAATGCCAGAGAACAGAGGACTGGCTAAAGAAATTGTGGTTCGTCTACACTATGGAATACTATGCGGCTGTCAGAAAAGATGAAATTATGAAACTTACCTGCAAATGGATGGACATGGAGACTATCATGCTGAGTGAAATTAGTCAGAAGGAAAAGGACAGATATAGAATGACTGCATTCAATAATAGGATATAAATAGATACCAGAGTTTTACTAAATATGGGGAAATGGTAATGGCAGATTGAAATTCACCATTGAATATACACAAAGAGACTTAAGTGATAAACTCTAAATATCTGCAGGGCTAGCCACAATGTGTAAAATAAGAGGGAGAGAGATGCAGAGACAGAGAGAGACAGAGAGATAAAGAGGAAACTGGTGCACCTGCTATTAAGGCAGCCTGGGGGGTGGGCGGGAGGCGCGTGGGGTACATTGGTGGTGGAAATGGGGCACTGGTGGAGGGATGGGTGCTGGCATACTGTATTACCAAGAACCAATTATGAACACCTTTGTAATTGTATGTTTCTCGGTGGTATAATAAAAAATTAAAAATAAATAAAAATAAAGACAAAAAAAATAAATAAATAAATAAATAAATAAATAAATAAATAAATAAATAAATATTTCTGATCTAAAGCAAGCAGATGCCATTGGGCTACACTGGCACGTGATAGGGTCTAGTGGAAATTTTACTGGTGCCCACTCGAGGAAATCAACGAACAACGGAATGTCTAGCAATCTAGTTATCTGAGATAATCGTAGAAAAATTATGCTGTGCCTTATAAATGGGATCAATACAATCAAAAGAAACCTACAGGTAGAAGCTGACAGGAAACTATTGTAAGGCAGTTTCAGGAGAGAAGAATTTAGTTAACTGATGGTGTCTTTAGAGTTTCATAAGAAATGATTTCCCCTAAAATTATCAAAAAGGATCTCTTGGAATTTTTATTTTAGCCTATGTAAGTTTTGACCCAAATATTAAGAATTTAACTTTTAAATAATAATTTCATATCATTTAAGTCTATAGCTATATAAAATTGTTAATGTATTAGTGAATATCCAATACAGATTTTGGTGTTGCTCCTTATGCTCCAAAATTATGTGTTTATTGATGATAAAACAAAGAATTTTAATGACTTTCCATCAAATTCATGCTGTGGACGATTCAATTGCAGAAATTCCTGAAAGAGTACAAAATGATGATGACATGTTTAAAAAACTCAGAAAAATTAATTTCATGGTAATTAGTGGTGACTTATAAAGTATTGTTACTTTATAACAGCAGTTTTACAAATAATCTAATAATTTATTCCTTTGTCTCTTCATGATAAAATTTAATCTTTTTAGTTTAAAAACATTTTGTTTTTTTTCATTGTGACTTATCAAGGTGCATATTAAAAATTTTAGACATAACATCTGATTATTTTTATGGTCTTTAGTTTTCTTTTAGTTTCGTCAGACCTCCACCCAGCAGACCAGCCTATCAGCGCCTAGCTCATCGGAGTTCCACCCTGCAGCAGTCTTTTTTAAATCCGGCTCAGGTATGCCGGTCCAGAGACTCGCAGACATGGGGCAGAGCTGCTACTGGCTCTCCCTGTGACCAGCCGCTCACAAGGCACCTGGGAGGGATGGTGGGTTCTAGCCCTGGCCCACCACCCCAGCAGAGCCTCGCAACAAGCCAGATGACCCCCCACTCCATGAGGGCCTCCATTTTCCACATCCGGACTTCTCTCTCTTCAGAACTCCACCCAGCAGACCAGCCTATCACAGCCCGGCTCGGGTGGCCGCTTGCGGCCGCCCGGTTCATCAATAAATGCTGGACTTAGAGATGCCTACAAGAGTATGCTCCCTGCATGGCAGAGCCTGGCAAGCTACCCATGTTGTATTTATTATGCCAAATACCAGTAACAATTATATATCTCATTCGGAATGGATTGAGGTTCTTTATGTTCCTGGAGCAAGCAGATGCCCTTGGGCTCTACTAGCATGAGATAGGACATATGGAGATGTTACTGGGGCCTGCTTGAACAAATCGATGATGAATGGGAAGACAGTGACAGTGACAGTTTTCAATTAAAATTAAAGGACCCCCTTTGGGCAGAAGAAATTCTTTAAATGATTGAAACAATCTTAGTCTGGATCACAGGCTTGCAGGGTGCAGAGAGCCGCTGTCTAATGAGTGGTTTCATGCTGGGTCAGTGTGACTTTGCTGTGTGGGTGTCGAGTACACTGTTGACCTTCGGGCCTGGGGCCTTCTCAGGCTCAGTGCAGGTGGCCAGGTAGGTCAGGGCAACTGCTCCCCATGTGCTCATGCGGCAGTGCGGGAGCAGCTTCCCCAGCCCAAGGCAGCCAGAGCTTCTCAAGTCTCTGTCACAGGGTGTCTGTTGACGTGCATAGGCTCAAACTGGGACAGACTCCGGGCAGGGTAGGGGGACCACCTCTACCATACAGGGGGAGAGAGTTTTCCTAAAAACAAATCCAATCTAGGGGCCAGAGCGATAGTAAAATGACTAGGATGTTTGCCTTGCATGCGTCTGACCTGGGTTTGATCTCCGGCATCCCATATGGTCCCCCGAGCACTGCCAGGAGTAATTCCTGAGTGCAGAGCCAGGAGTAACCCCTGAGCATAGCTGGGTGTGACCCAAAAAAAAAAAAAAAAAAAAGAAAAAGAAAAAAGAAATCAAAGAAAGACGGACTGGGTAGGGCGTTTCCCTTGCATGCAGCTGACCCAGGTTCAATCCCCAGCATTCCATATGGTTCCCCCCACACTGCCAGGAGTAATTCCTGAGTGCAGAGTCAGGAGTAACCCCTGAGCATTGTCATGTGTGCCAAAAAAAAAAATCCAATCTATTATCAGCTCCATTGCCACACGACAGTCTTAGATAGTACTGGGTGTTAGGATCAGGTCCTCCCCATGATCTTTCACTTTTATACACCTTATACAGTTCTAGGAAGGTTCTAGCCATTGCCCATCATTCCAGTGAGTCTAGCAAGAAGCCAGAGGAACTTGCACACCAAGAGGTCAGTCATTCTCAATGTCCAGACTCCACAGCTCCTCAGAACTTCACCCAAGAGAAAACCTGATCTTTCTCTGTTGAGTTTCATCAGTAAATTCTCTAGATGAGAGCCTTCTACTGAGAGTAAAACCACCTACAAGGCAGAGCCTGGCAAGCTACCAGTGTTTTATTTGATATGCCAAAAACCAGTAACAATTATGGACCTCATTCCATAATTCTTTCCATGACCTGAAGGAATGGTTTGAGGCTATCCTGTTCCTGGAGCAAGCAGATGCCCTTAGGCTACAATTGCTTGTGACAGGATGTATGGAGATGTTACTGGTGCCTGTTTGAGCACAACAGGAAGACAAGTGATACAAGTGATACAATTTTCACAACAGGAAGACAAGTGATACAAGTGATAAATTTTTAACTTTAGTTAAAAAATTTTGATGAAAATTATTCATTATGCTTAAAAACTGAGAGTTTATTCATGCAAAGAAAGGTAGTCTACATAAGATAAATTCCCCATGTGCTAGAATAAACCAAAATTTATGTCTGACATGATGTTTTTATAATACAAAAATAAACAGAAAAAAAATAGAAAGGCTAGTGATGCTTCTTGGCATCTATCTCAAAACAAAAAACAATAGTATGAAAGAATATACACTCACACATACACACACACCTATGTTCATTACTGTACTTAGTACAATAGCCAAAATGTGGGAAAAAAAACATGATCTATCCTTTTTAATGCAATGTAAGTCTAGATAAATGTCTTCAACCTTCTTTTATTCTTTTTTAGGAGATGGAGGAGGGACACTCACAAAAAATTTCAGATTTCGTTTTCCCTTTGAGTTATTATCTTGATTTCTACATCATTGCTATCCATTCGATATCCTTTTTCTTTTTACTAATTTGTTTTGTTTATGGCCACACCCAGGAGTGTGAAGTGCTTACTCCTATCTTCTCCCTCAGGGCTTATTCTTGGCTAGTTTGGACCCTATTAGATGCTGTGGATCAAAACTGCAAAGGCACTGTGCGAGCCAAACCACAATTCACTGTACTATCACTCCGGCTTCTATGCTCTAGAAAAATGTCTTCAAACTTGAAAACATTTATTTATTGAAATATAAATGTCTTTCAATTTTTTAAAAAATATTTTATTATACCACCGTGACATATACAGTTACAAAGATGTCCATAAGACGCTCATATTTGAGTTTCGGTCATATGGTGTTCAGGCACCCATCCCTCCACCAGTGCCCATTTCCCAGCAGCAGTGCCCAATTCCCTCCCTCTCTCCCCTAGCCTGCCTCCATGGCAGGTTCTTTATTTCTTTCTCTTTCTCGCTATTTCTCTTTTCCTTACCTTCCACGTTGTGGATTACAACACATACATTAAGAGATTGTCATATGTATCTTTTACCTGTATTTAATGCTCAGTTCTAGGTTGGTATCAGCACTTTCGACAATTATTAGCACACTGTTCCATTCTCTGTCTTACCTAGCCTCTGACTCCCACACGTTTGTGATAACTTCCACCTTTGACAAAACTCCCTGATTCATGATTCTCCTGACCTTGGATATTGGTATCATAATATGTACATATATGTATTTATGCGATTTGGAGACAACCGCTGGACTAGAGCCGTTACCGACTGGATCCTACGGGATGTCAAAAGATCATGGGGCCACCCACCTACAAGATGGTCAGACTTCCTTGTTAAGACCCTGAAGGAACGGTTTGAGGCTCTTCATATTCCTGAATCAACCAGATGCCATTGGGCTACATTGGTACATGATAGGGTCCAATGGAAATGTTACTGGCGCCCGCTCGAGCAAATCGATGAATAACGGGATTCAAGTGATCAAGTGATATGTATTTATGTCATGCAAATAAATGCAGTTATTTTATATCTGTCTCTCTCTTTCTGGCTAACTTCACTCAACATGACTCCATGTCCATCCATTTATAGGCAAATTTCATAGCTTCGCTTTTTCCTGACAGCTGCAGAGTATAGAGTTCAGTAGAGCAAATCAACGAATAACAGGATGTCAAGTGATCAAGTGAATAAATAAAAATATTAATTATAATTTAGAGACATTTTGGATGTGCTTCTTAAAAATGACAATTTATTATACTGAGTGCTATATGTACTCAATAAAGATAGTGTAAATTATATTAACAATTTTACTTACATTTGAAATCTAGCTATATTGACAAAATAATGTTTTGTAAATTCACTTTAGAATATTAAATAAAAGTGCTTCAGGAGTCAGAAAAATAGTTTAAATATTAAGGTACATGACTTGTATGTAGCTGACCCCAGTTTAATCCCCAACACCAAATTCCCAAAACCCCTGCCCCAAGCAGCTCATGGCATATCCAGGAGCCTTTTGAGTACCAAAAGACCACTTCCTCAGAATAGTCTTTGGGAGGCCCAAAACAAAGTAGACAATGTAAAGTTCACTATCTTAAAAATTTTAGTATTTGAGGTATTATGATTTTAATATTGCTGTTAGTACATCACCACCATCCATGTCCTTTTTCTTCTCTACAATAATATTCCAAAAACATTAATCAGGATGTGAGGGCGATCTGGCTGCCACATCTGTCACCCCATTGATCGCCAGGGTTGATTCGGCTGATCTGGCTGGCTAGGTGGGTGTCCCCTTCCTCCCTCACCGCTCCGTGTGCGCCCCTCCCGAAGCTGCACTCGGTCGAAGAGGACGGCTTTCCCGAATAGAGATGGACCAGTCTTCAGTCAAGGGTACAGTAGCTGCGCTCCCCTGCTAGAACCTCCAAAAACATTAATCAATATCCTCTACATTGAATGCACTCTCTTATTTATTTATTTATTTATTTATTTATTTTTGTTTTTGGGTTACACCCAGCAATGCTCAGGGTTACTCCTGGCTCTGTGCTCAGGAATCACTCCTGGTACTGCATGGGGGACCATTTGGGATGCTGGGGATAGAACCAGGGTGGGCTGCATGCAAGGCAAATCAAACTACACCAAAGACTGTTCTCAAATTTACCACTTTATCTACCTTAGGTAAATGGATTCTAGCTGTGTTTGTTATTTTGTGACTAGTTTGCTTCAGTGACCAGCATATTCTCCACTGTTCACTGATGTTGTTTCAGTATTCCACTCAAAGACATTTGGATTCCTTTTGCTTAGAGCTTTTATGAACAATGCTGTAATAAATATGGTTACTCAGCTATCTACTCACAGTAACTACTTTCGGATTCAACATCTTAAGTGGAATTGTATCATGTAAAAATAACTGTATATTATGCTATGGACATACTGAGCCTCTAGCACATTAATTTGTTTAGCAACAATTTGGCCTATAGCATTTTTAGCTCTATTGTTTTCTTTTTCAGGCTTTTTATAATAAGCCTATATAAATCCCTCTGGATATTCTATTTCATATTTATCATTGTCCAGCATGTGTTTGGTAAATATTTGCTAAGTGAAAATTTATTGTTTGTACATATATTTTTGATGATTGATTAATTCAAGCCAGTTATTATTGAGGGTTTTGTCCATTTGTTTCCTTAACTACTGATAGAAATATAATAACATATTCCTATCTGATTATACCTGTGTATCTTCTTTCAGCTCTGATGAAATTTTCAGAAAATATTTTAAAATTTACTTGATATATGCATAAGTTTCCTTATCAACTATTACAAAGTATGAAGAAGCATTATGAAGTGTTCTAAAGAATTTTATAAAAATCCAATCTTACTGTTGGAGTGTTATGTCACTGAAAATAGCTCTTTTATATCTAGGCTGGAAATCTCTTTTTATGTGATACTTTAATGTTTAAACATTTTTTTTTACTCCTTCCCTGCTAAAGCTTCATAAATTGACAAATTTCTTAAAGCAGGCACAGGGCTGGACTTTAGTCAATGCATTTTAAGTCACCAAGTGTCAAGTGCATTTTACCACTTCTGTTTAGTGAGGCTGTCAAGGTTCTTTTGTCCTTCAATCGAACCTTTCCAATGATAGGGCTGGAAATTCTTGCATGTGATCTGCCCCAATTTGAATCCCAGGCGATGCGCATGGTCCCCAGACACGGCCAGAAGTTATCCTGAGCACAGAGTCCAGAATAAGTCCTGAGAGCAGTTGGTGTCTGTCCCCTATTAAAGATTTCCACTGAGACCAAGTACACATTTTCAGTTTCTTATTTGGACACAAACTTATCTAGGCAAAATTCTATTTCAATTCACCTCTACAGAGTCCTCTCAGTTATAATTTAGGACTTCCCTCTCAGTTATAATAAATTTAGGACTTGATCCCTGTACAGTGCTTGAATACATATTTTATTTTCACTATTTATACGTTTTTTAAAAAGTTTTGGTACAAAATGTCTTATTTCCTATTCATTTTTTATTAAAACCAGATGCATTAGTTGTGTGTATGTAGTGCATAGAATTTTTTTAAAATGAATAAAATAAAATTGAAAAAAAATACTTTATACACTATTTTAAAATAATTTAGAATAGATTGGGAAATTTTAATTTTTTGAGATACCTATTGGTGCTTAGGGCTTCTCCTCTGTCTAACCAGGGATCATTTCTGGCTATGCCTGGGGACCCTATGTGGTATCAGGGATCCATTACAGGTCTGGTGCATGAAAGGTAAGAGTCCTACTTGCTGTAATGTTATTGTAAACTCCCAAAGCATGAAACATAAAGTATCTAAATTTCATGTGAATTGTATACCTTTAGATATAGATATATAAGAATTAGCACAACAAAAAAAATCTATACCCATAATTTTATTGCTATCTCAAGTCAATTACAGATTTATTTTACAGTTTCATTGCAACTCATATCCTACATAAATTTATAATTTTGAAGAGCTAGCAAAATAAGGTTTATCCTTCTCTAGACAATACAGCATGTCCCTAAACCATATTGTACAATTTGATACAAATTACATTTTACTCAGGAGAGACTTAAAATGATGATAAATGGCAGAATTAGTTAGAATAAGTTACTTCTGACTTTGAAAATGATTTCTAGACCACATTGGGATGCCATAAAATTGAGTCACATACATAAAATCAAATCTGGTATGGGTAAAATTTAATACCCGGAGACATTCTTTGTCATGAAAACGTCTTTTAAAACTTAAATAAAAAAGGATACAAGATACAATTTTTGTAAAGCATGAAATAAAATATATGCTATTGACTCATAGCTAAATAAAATTACCTCTATCAGACCTATAAAAGATTTACTTTTAGCATCCCTTATATAATTGGTAAAATACAGCATTTATATTTTAGAAGATGAGATAATTGCTTAACATTATTTTTTTCAGAGTAAAACATTTACAAAAATTTTCAACTTTGTGTAATTCAACATTGCTTCTGTGATTCTATGCTACTTGAGGTGTGACTCTATCTTGTTTCCTATATTCTACCTATTTTCCATACCAAGATCATGGAAAAAGTTGCTCATCGATTTCAGAACAATTCATATAATCAAAAATAGAGATTGCAAGCATTTATCGCTTAAAGTGGATTGCCTGATACAAATATTTTATTTTTTATGAGAAACAAACATATATAATATGTATAATATATATATATATATAAAGAGAACTTTTAAAAATGTTTTAAAACCATATATTTTGAAACATATATATTTTAAAACCATATATATATATTTTATGAGAAAAACATATATAATATATATACCATATATATTTATATATATAAAGAAAACTTTTTAAAATGTTTTATGTCAACAAATGTTATCTAGCTATTTTTATCTTCATTCTTAGCTACATTGCTTGCAGGATAAGTCAGCATGACAACCAGTGTTCATTTGTTTTTCCATCAGGTGCTCTGTGAAACACCTGTGAAAATTATCACTTGTCTTACCGTTGTTTATCGATTTGTTTGAGCAAGCACCAGTAACATCTCCATACATCCTGTCACATGCTAGTGTAGCCCAAGGACATCTGCTAGCTCCAGGATAATGAAGAGCCTCAAACCATTCCTTTGGGTCATTGGAACGAGGTCTATAATTGTTACTGGTTTTGGGCATATCAAATATGACACAGGTAGCTTGCCAGACTCTGCTGTGTGGGTGGGATACTCTTGTAGTAGTGTCTAATCTCATGCATTTATTGATGAAATGGGTGGCCCTTTTGAGATGGAGAAAGATCAACTTTTCTGCAGGGTGGAGCTCTGAGGAGCTGTGGAGTCTGATATTGAAAATGGCAACAGTCATGGAATGGGGGTTCCTCTGGATTCTTGCAAGAAATTTATATTTATGTTGGGACTTTATTCACAATTGCATATAATTCCTTTTTTGATACTATCTTTTATATTTAATGTTTGCCATACTGTTAGAAGTAATATATTTTTATCTTAAAATTTGAAGGAAATTTCATACCTAAGGTTATTTCTCCAGAGAAATAGATCAATAGTCACTATAGGTAAATGGAGATATAGTGTAGGTATTTTCTTATTTCATTTTGGAGACTGGGACATTCCAAAATTTAACATTGCTATTTGGGGTTCCAGTATAGACAATTGTAAAGAGCTAGTCTAACTATAAAGACCTGGGTAAGAATTTCACTGATAATGAAAATTCTCATCTAAGGCAGTAGATTGATAAGTGTGGGGAAAGAAAACAATAGGGTATAGGTCCTCATTGCATTGTATTTTATTAAGTACAGTGCTTTAGTAAATTAGGATAGTCACAGACAGAAAATTGGAGATAGTCAGAGACTCTTGAGGAAAGAAAATAATCTAAGATACTTGTGGATTATCAAGCTGACACATAAAACTTAATATCATGTTTTTAAAATTGTATTTGCATTGAATTGTGCATTTTAAACTACATGTATATTAAAATGCTTGTGTAAAATAGGAAATGCAAGCATGAATATATATGTATATATACTATATGACATATTTCTCTGGAAAATATATATACAAGTAGAATATAAATTGCATTGCATTATCAGATTAGCAGTGATTGCTGTGAAAAATAAAATTCCTGAGGCATAATTAAATAACTATATTTATTAGAATTTATTATAACTCATAGAGCTTATCCAACTTCTGATTCTGGCTTAGTTTCTAAATGATTTTTCTGAATTATTGAACAAAATAGGTTAGAGAAAGAGAGAGTAGTATGGGTACCTAAATAAATGAAAAAATAAAATCAAATATTAAAATTAAGAAACAAGAACAAATAAGATTTTTTTTTTGCTTTTTTGGGTCACACCTGGAAATGCTCAGGGATTTCTCCTGGATCTGCACTCAGGAATTACTCCTGGCGGTGCCCGTGGGACCATATGGGATCCGGGGATTGAACCCAGGCCTACATGGGCCCCCACTGCAAAGCAAACGTCCTACCCACAGGGCTATCGCTCCAGCCCAAAGATAAATATTAAATTACTTGAAGAAATACTTCATTAGAAGGCTCTGATAAATTCAACATAATGTAGAGGAAGGTAGAGATTTGGGCTATAACCAGCAGTAATAAAAGCTTACTGACGTTAGGGAAAAGCCATTAGATTTTCCCCATTGTGAATAATGCTTGCTGTCAGAGATCACTCCTGGTGCCATATGTAGCAACAAAGGTGAAACACATGTCTGCCATATGCAAGAGACTTGCCAACTATACTTGCTTTGGCCCCAAGAAGACATTTGTTTTAACAATAAAAAAGTGAGCCTACAGTCATCTCCTGTGATAATTGCATAGCCAACTGGAAAAAATAACTAAACAATATTGTTATCTAATACTTTATCAATTGATCACTTGATCACTTGAATCCCATTATTCATCAATTTGCTCAAGCTGGCGCCAGTAACATTTCCATTGAACCCTATCACGTGCCAATGTAGCCCAATGGTATTTGGTTGATTCAGGAATATGAAGAGCCTCAAACCGTTCCTTCAGGGTCTTGACGAAAGAAGTCTGACCATCTTGTAGGTGGGCGGCCACATGATCATTTGACATCCCGTGGGATCCAGTCGGTAACGGCTCTAGTACAGTGGGCATCTCCAAATCTCATTACATTTCCAGCCCATCTGATTTTCGATGCCTTGGCAAACGAGAGAGCGTCCCTGATTCTGGAATAGCACAGAGGTCGGAACTCCAGAATACTTCTCTCACTTGAGTGAGGCGTGATATTCCAAGCATAGCTCTTTCGATTCCTCTCTGGGAGACCCGAATAGCATTCTCATCCTGCTTTCATAGGGCCCAGGTCTCTGAGGTGTATGTTAATGCAGGGAAAACGGTGGAGTCAAAGAGATATGCCCGGAGCCGGAGGTTCTTTGTCCTTTTAGCTATTTCTTCAATGCCTTTGAAGGCATTCCATGCCGCTCTCTTCCCTCCTGGCGCAGCTCAGGTTTTAGGTCGCCAAATTGCATTACATGTCCAGTCCATCTGATTTTCGATGCCTTGGCAAACGAGACAGCATCCCGAATTCTGGAATAGTGACAGACGTTGGAACTCCACATTCCTTCTTTAACTTGAGTGAGGCGTGATATTCCAAGCATAGGTTGGCAACTACACCACCTCTGCTTTGCTGATGACAAAGTTCTAATAACACCAAACTTTAGCCAAGCAGCACAAATGCTGGCTGACTTTGACCGAGAATGTGGAAAGATAGGTCTACAGCTGAATTTGAAGAAAACTATGTCCATGAATAATGAACTAGTTCCAGAGGCCCCATTCCCTCTCAATGGAACAAACATCTCTGAATGCAGCAGTTACATGTACTTAGGTCAAGAAGTCAACATGATGAACGACCTAAAACCTGAGCTGCGCAGGAGGAAGAGAGAAGCATGGAATGCCTTCAAAGTCATCGAAGAAATATCTAAAAGAACAAAGAACCTCCTGGCTCCGGGCATCTCTTTGACTCCACCGTTCTCCCTGCATTAACATACGCCTCAGAGACCTGGATCCCATGGAAAGCAGGATGAGAATGCTATTCGGGTGTCCCAGAGAGGAATCAAAAGAGCTATCTAATACACTCTTGAAAATATAATTCAATCAGAACTTCATCAGGATGTGTTTGGAGTAACAACTGTAGGGACAGGACAGTTATAAGACCATTTCCCTCTCCCTCCCTGCACTTGAACATATCTGTGGATGACTGAACTCTGAGGAGTCCTGGTTCACCCAGTTATGGCTCCCAAACTAAGTTTTTTTAGGGTCAAATAGTATCTTCAGTGACTTGATACCCAAAGCCCTGTAGAACATTCATATCTCATCACTGTATCACTGTCTTCCCATTGTTCATCGATTTGCTTGAGTGGGCACTAGTAACATCTCCATTAGTCCTGTCCCAAACAAGTGCAACCCAAGGGCATTTACTTGCTACAAGGACAGGAGGAGCCCAAAACAATTCTTCAGGTTATGGAACTGAGGTCCATAATAGTTACTAGTCTTTGACATAAAAAGTAAATAAAACACGGTAGCTTGCCAGGCTTTACTGTGTAGGTGGTATAGTCTCAGTAGAAGGCTCTCAACCCGAGCCTTTACTGATGAAACTTAAAGGAGGAAGATCAGGTTTTCTCTTGGATGGAGCTCTGAGGTACTATGGAGTTTGGATGTTGAGAATGACTAACTGCATGATGTGTGGTTTGCTCTGGCTTCTTGCCAGGCTTACTGGTATCAGTTAAAACATGTCTATAACTGTTTACTATGTATAAATGTGAAAGAAATTGGGAAGAACCATATGCAAAATTCAGTATCCTATAAAAATATCGCGCGCGCAAGGGACGTGTGGGTCTGGCGTGGGTGGGTCTCTCTCTCTTCCGGGGCAACTGGCATGGAGGTGGAGGAAAGGGCAGGGCCCAAAACTCCACTCCGAGTCTGGCCAGCATGGTCTCTCCCCGCTCATGAGAGCATACCCTTGGAGCAATGTTGGACTCGGCAAGGGATGGCCGAACCCCTTACCGGGAGGTTAGCTCCATGGGTTGCTTCCACATGGGGCCTGCCGAGCAGCACAGATGTGGGTCTGAAGTGGATGGGTCTGGATCTTTTCCGGGGTTACAAATTAGCTGAGTCTGGGTGGGTGGGTCTCCTCTTCCAGGGCAACTGGCATGGAGGTGGAGGAAACGGCAGGCCCAAAACTCCACTCTGAGTCTGGCCAGCATGGTCTCTCCCTGACTCATGAGAGCAAACCCTTGGGCAATGTGGACTTGGCCAGGGATGCCCAAGCCCCTTACCGGGAGGTCAGCTCCATGGGTTGCTTCCACATGTGGCCGGCCAAGCAGCTCAGCTGTGGGTCTGAAGTGGATGGGAGGGATATCCACTTCATATCTTATCTTGCCAAACAAATCATTATAGTCATAATAAAATAATGTAATATAATAAAATTCATTTCCCCATAAGATTTTTCAAATAATTTGTGACCACAGAACAAGACAGCAGCAAATATTATCCACAGTTGGAAAAACTGAAGGCATTTCCCTAAGGCTAGGGGAAAGGGAAATCTGCCTACTCTCACCACTTCTTTTCAATATAGTACTGGATGGACTTACAGCAATAAGGCAAGAAAAAATTTATGCCTTTGACTTAGGCTTTTTCGCTTTTATAGGAGCCTTTGCTCCTTCACGACTGAGGTTCCAAAACTCTGGACTGCAACCAAGTGGTAACTCAAAAAGTTGAACAGGGAAGAAAATCAGGACTACTGAATGCTGTGTAAAAGAGAATTGCCAGTTTCCACATTTTCCCTGTATTTGAATGAGAAAAGCGCTAACTCAACTAGAGTGCACAATGTGCGAGGAAGATAAATAAAACTGTTTGAACAAAGAGGACACTTCAGAACGTGAAATCTAATGGAAAAAACTAAGTAGTCCAAACATTTAAAACATTTTACATAGCTATTGTAAGTGAGGAATCATTTCAAGGATGTAAAACCCACCTTGTAGGATGAACAGCATGCCAGTCTACATTATACCGATTTTTTAAAAAAAATTTTTATGCAATAAATCATTTTGGAATACTTGTTTATATACACAATCACCAAGGTGTTGCAGGTGTGGTTGTGGTGCCTGGCTACATCAGCAGGTGGAAGACAAGAGACAGGCTTATTAAGATCCAGGGCTCTGCCACCTGGGCCCTGCATGGTTGATGGTCTGACATAGAAAAGACTGGACCCACATGGGTGAAACCAGAGCCACAGCAGAGCCTGGCAAGCTACCCATGGTGTACTCGATATGCCAAAAAAGATAACAATAATGAACCTCATTGCCAATGAACGGAGATGGTCCTGGCGCCCGCTTAAGCAAATTGATGAACAACAGGAAGACAAGTGACAAATCACTATCACTATCCTCCCATTGATCATCTATTTCCTAGAGTGGGCACCAGTAATATCTCCATATGTCCTGTCTCATGCTAGTAGAGCCCAAGGGCATCTGATCGCTCCAGGACATACAGAGCCTCAAACCATTATATTAGGTCATGAGAATGAACTAATATAATTGTTACTGGTATTTGGCATATCAAATAAAAACAGGGCAGCTTGCCAGGCTTGTCATCTATGTGGCATACCTTTGTAGTCACCTCTAAATATAGCATTTATAGATGAATGAACCCATGCGGCGGCTTGTGGTCGAGCAAGACAAGCTGTGATAGGCTGTTGCTGGGTGGAGTTCTGAGGAGAGGGGAAGTCCGGATGTGGAAAATGGCCGGCCGATGGAGTGGGTGGGGGTCATCTGGCTTGTTGTGCGGCTCTGCTGGAGTGGCGGGTTAGGACTTGAACCCGCCATCCCTCCCAGGCGACTCGTGGAGCAGCTGGGCACAGGGAGAGCAAGTAGCAGCTCTGCCCATGTCTGTAAGTCTCTGGATCAGCATACCTGGGCCGGATTGAAAAAGAAAACTGCTGCAGGGTGGAACTCAATGAGACGAGCTGTGATACGCTGTCTCTGGGTGGAGTTCTGACGAGAGGGAAGTCTGGATGTGGAAAATGGTGGCCCGATGGAGTGGGGGGGTCATCTAGCTTGTTGTGTGGCTCTGCTGGGGTGGAGGGCCAGGGCTAGTACCCACCATCCCTCCTGAGTGCCTCGTGAGTGGCTGGGCACAGGGAGAGCAAGTAGCAGCTCTGCCCCATGTCTGTAAGTCTCTGGATCAGCATACCTGGGCCGGATTGAAAAAAAAAAAAATGCTGCAGGGTTGGCTGTCGATGATCCGGGCTGTGATAGTCTGGTCTGCTGGGTGGAGTTGTGACGAGAGGGAAGTCCGAATGTGGAAAATGGCGGCCCGATGGAGTGGGGGGTCATCTGGATTGTTGTGCGGCTCTGCTGGGGTGGCGGACCAGGGCTAGAACCTGCCATTCCTCCCTGGTGCCTTGTGAGTGGCTGGGCACAAGGAGAGCAAGTAGCAGCTCTGCCCCATGTCTGTAAGTCTGTTAGTGACAAATGATACACAATATGTTATTGTCACAAAATATTCTATAAAATACATAATAAAGCTTCCTACCATAAAACTTCCTACCATTCAAAGATTATTGGTGTTTATTTCAGGACTTGGTTTATGTCATCTTTGATTGATAATTTTACTTCCTTTTAACTTATGTTTAATAATGTAGTCTTCATTTTTTGAAAATATAGAATAAGGGTCCTGTCTTTTGTAGCTTAACCAACTCTGTACAGACTGTTATAGACTTAAAATAATGGACATTGTCCTGGGTCAAGGTTAAAAAACACTTTGGCCTCCAAAACATTTTCTTCTAGACGCTAATTAGGCAAAACTTCCAGGAGGTGTTATCAGAACTTTTTCTTTAAAATATACCATGTTTTGTAAACTGCAAATACAAATAACCTCAAAGGAACAAATTAAAGACATATATTAACAGACTTATTTTTTCCACAGCATGGTATCTTTTTCAAAGTTATATCAAAAGCATGATGGTATAACATCAGACTATGATTTTATCTGGAGAACACCTTTATGGATCAGACCAATTTAAGAAGATAAAACTATCTCAAGGAGGAGTCTTCTAAGAAAAATTACACTGAAAATGTACTGAAAGTTTCCCATAATAATATTTGTGAATATAAATGTCTTTGAGGGCAATTCCTTTCATAGTTCCACAAAAAGAAGTATTAGTAATGATGAAACAAATTCTCAATGTTATGTTATATAATATTATAAAATATTTTATAGACACGAGTCATCCTGAACAGGATTAGAAGAACACTAGATGAAGGACAACCATGCGAGCAAGCAGGTTTCCGGAAAGGATTCAGCACAATCGACCATATCCACACGGTAACCAAGCTCATTGAGGATTGTAGGGAGTACAAGATGCCGCTCTGTCTCACGTTCATTGATTTACAAAAAGCCTTTGATTCTGTAGAGACTGAAGCGGTCATCGAGTCGAAGCCCTAGTCAAACAGGGCGTTCACACCCAATACATCAAGATCCTTCGTGAGCTGTATTACGGATTCACCACCAGGATCTCACCATTCTACAAAGAAGTGATCATTAATGTGAAAAGAGGGGTTCGACAGGGTGATACCATTTCACCAAAACTCTTCAGTGCCACCCTCGAGAACATTTATTTTAACCTAAGTGACATTTATTAATGAGCAGGAGTTTGTATCTTTCCACAACAATAAAAATAAATACAGATTGCCATTTTCCTTTACTTCCTCAGATTTTAGATTGACATTTGAACCAAAATTCTATCTATAGAGTTTCTTGGCAGCACACATAGACTAACATTTTTTGTTTTTTCAATCTGGCCCAGGTATGCTGAACCACAGACTCTCAGACATGGGGCAGAGCTGCTACTTTGCTCTCCCTGTGCCCAGCTGCTCATGAGGTGCCGGGAGGCATGGTGGGTTCTAGCCCTGGCCTGCCACCCCAGCTGAGCCTCACAACAAGCCAGACCACCCTCCCCTACTCATGGGGCCCGCCATTTTCCACATCTGGTCTTCCCTCTCATCACAACTCCACCCAGCAGACCAGACTATCACAGCCTGTCTCGCTGTTCATCAATAAATACTTTATTTAGAGGTGACTACAACAGTATGCCACCCGCACGGCTAGCCTGGCAAGCTGCTCGTGTAGTATTTGATATGCCAAATACCAGTAACATTTATATTAGGTCATTTCCATGACCTAATATAATGGTTTGAGGCTCTTTATGTTCCTGGAGCAAGCGGAAGCCTTTGGGTTCTACTAGCATGAGACAGGACATATGGAATATTACTGGTGCCCGATCTAGCAAATAGATGGTTAACGGGAAGATAGTGATAGTGATAGTGATAGTATTTTATATGCCAAATACCAGTAACATTTATATTAGGTCATTCCGTGACCTAATATAATTATTTTAGGCTCCTTATGTTCCTGGAGCAAGCGGATGCCTTTGGGTTCTACTAGCATGAGGCAGGCCATATGGAGATATTACCGGTGCCCACTCTAGCAAATAGATGATTAACAGGAAGATAGTGATAGTGAAGATAGTGATATCTTTTAACTGTTATGATTCTCATTTTGTTATCTACTCGATCTTTCTACATATAGACATCTGGCCTTCTCTCCAAATAAACATAACTTTATATGAACTCAGTAAATCTTTTTTTTCATTTTCAAACCCATATTAATAGTATTAAAAGCCATTATTTTAAAAGAAAATGTAAAACATATTCAATATGGAAGTCCTGTTTAGAGATCAAGAGCTGCATTGAAGAGGAAGCAGTTTCATTATTCACAGTGAAATATAATACCTTGATAGTTTAGAAACAATAGTAGTGATTAGATCATCTGTCTTATCTGACTGATTGGAAGCAAATAAGGTTTCCATGTCAATTACATAATCTTTTTTCTCAAAATCAATGTAATGGGACAGAGAAATAGTACAGTGTAGGGTGTTTACCTGGCATGCCACTCACACTCATTCTATTCGTGGCATCTTATTTGTTCTTCTAGCACTGCCAGGAGTAACTCCTGAGTGTAGAGCCAGGGATAATCGCAGAGCATCCCCAGGTGTGACCCAAAAAGCCAAAAAAAAATCTGTTTTGAATGGTTGTATATAGTTTTTTTTTTTGTATTTCTGTTTTTATGTAGTAAGACCTCTGAGAGGAGGGTGGGACGTAGGGGTCCTGTAGAACTCAGAGCTCAGGGATAACTGTGTCCAATGACCACACAAAACCTAAAATCACACACTTATCCACCCCAGGACAAAAATACAGTTTTTATGGAAGAACGGAGTTGGCCAGGGTCAAGAGGTATGAACTATCCTGACAGTAGCTGGTTACTTACTGATAAATCAAGAAATGAATAAAGGAAATTGAACAATTCTATTCTTCACTGAAAAATACATAATTCTCAGTTGTCTAATATGGTTTCTCAAAATTCTGTTGCTTGGGAATTTCTTAAAATAATTTATTTGTTCTAGCACACTATTCAAGTGAGCCAAATAATTAAAAAGCTCCTGAATAATTCTCTAGATCTATTTTAAAAATAGAGTCAGTGGGATCATGGTGGAGAGCAACGGGCATTTGTGGAGGGTTTAGGGCTGGAATGCTTTATTCATGAAACACAGTTCAGATAATTTGAAATCACTCTGTCTAAAATAAAATATAAAATAAAAATACCTTCAGAGACATCAGATTTGCATAGGCACCTTTCAAAAGGAGACTAGATTCTTCAAAATTTCAACTGTCTCTGGAAGTCAGAACTACTGAATGAGTGAAGCAGAGATAATGTGAGACAGATAGATCTATCACTATCACTATCTTCCTGTTCACCATCTATTTGCTAGAGCGGGCACCAGTAATATCTCCATATGTCCTGTCTCATACTAGTAGAACCCAAACACATCCGCTTGCTCCAGGAACATAAAGAGCCTGAAACCATTATATTAGGTCATGGGAATGACCTAATATAAATATTACTGGTACTTGGCATATCAAATGCGACACGAGCAGCTTGCCAGGCTTGCCGTGTGGGTGGCATACTCTTGTAGTCACCTCTAAATACAGCATTTATTGATGAACTGCGTGACTGATAGGGCCGCACAAGCCGGGCTGTGATAGTCTGGTCTGCTTGGTGGAGTTTTGACGAGAAAGAAGTCCGTATGGAAACGATGGCCCCCATGGAGTCGGGGTCATCTGGCTTGATGTGAGGCTCTGCTGGGGTGGCAGGCCAGGAAGGTGTGTGTAGAGACAGATAGAAAGATGGTTAAAGCAAGGAAGCATGAGAGAAACTCAGTCCAGTTGCTGGATTAGAAAAGGAATCCAGGAGAACTAGTGACCTACAAGCAAAGAGCATCCCTTGACCAACAGACAAGAAAACAGAGATCTCATTCTATTACTGCAGAGAACTGGATTTTACCAAGGAATTGATTGAGCCTGAAAGTAGAGATCCCTTGAAATGATTCCAGTGATGCTTTGTAGTCTTGCGGATATTTAAACTTCAGCCTTTTAAAACTCTAGCAGATACTGTCAGATTTTTCATGAGAACCTGTGAAGCTCCCTGGATTTACGTAAGATAATAAATGAGCATCGTCTAAGGATTTTCTCTGTGTTGCATTTTATTGTTGCAATGAGAACTATACAGTTAGTATTATTCACTTCTAATGACATTTGTTCAAATTTCCCATCCTGTATTAAATAAGCATAATGCTGACATTTTAATACATTTTTGAAATACTCAAAAATAAACAGTATATAACTTATGCATGTAATTAATTCATATAACTATATTTATGGTGCATAGCTTATTTTCTTTAAGGATTTTTGATAATGACATGAATGTCTTTCTTTATATTTAGGTATTTTCATCTAAATTCTACATAGTTCATGAATTGAGTTATATTTTATTTTTCCATTTCCCTAGGTGAATCATGACGATAGCTCCAGTTATTCATAAACAGAAATAATATTCCAATTAACCACAAATGTTGATGACTGTAACATACATTATTAATTCGCCTCAGTTCCTTTTAATTATTCAGAAGAATCATTGCAACAAATTACTCTATCCTCAGATAAAGAATGTTGCCTTTTTCTACTATTAAGCATTTTAAATGATCTCATTAGGTATATTATTTAATCTTCTCAATTTAATTAATATAACTTAAAATCTTTTACTGATTCAGCTTTCTTTACTTTTTATTTATTTTTGTGTAGGCCATCACAAAAAGGATGCTCAGGGCTTACTCTTGGCTCTGAGCTAAGGAATAAATCATAGCTGGGTATAGGTGACTAACAGATTACAGATATCAAATCTGGGTCTGCATTAATCAAGGTAAGATTCTTACACACTGTATAATCTCTCCAATCCCTAAAAAGTTAACTTAAAAGGTATTAGCCATATCAGGTGTGTCTTTACACACTATCAAATATTTTGATAATCTCTTTGTAACCTATCTGTTCATAGTTTTGCCATTTTTATTTAACTAACCTGTCATTTTTTTTGCTTGTCATTTTTATAAGTTCTTATAAGCTGTTACTAGTAAGATTTTGTTTTGACTGTTTTATCCAACTTTGCAGAGTTCTACATTGTAGACAGTAAAATTCATCAATTTTCAACATCAATATTGTCATATTGAAAATATTATTGATGGTAAATTTTTTTTATTATTTCCCTGTTTAGGTACAGATGAACCAGATAAATGTCAATGTATAATATCTCAGCAATTTACTTTGGTCTAATAATTAGTATTTGCTAGAGTAATAAGATTCTAGTTTCTAACATTTTATTGTTTTCATCTTGAAGCAGCTTGTATTAGGTAAGTTTAATTAAATAAAACATAAAACTATTCTATTCATCATTTTTAAATTTTTGAATTAGAATATACTTTTAGTAATATTTTTATTTTGTGCAGTATGTATATATTTATAACAATAGCTTTACTAAGACATTATAGCATTACTACAAATCAGTTTTTTAGAACATGTATATAATCATGCCAAGTTACAATTATTTACTGCTCCTATTCCAGACTCACACAACTACTAATAGACTGTCTCTGCATTATTTTGGCAATTAAATAAGTAGATTGGTTGAATCTATACTTTTATATCTAGCCGTCTTTGACTTTTGAGATACATCTATGAGATAATCTTCATTTAAATATAATTGAACAGGATTATACTTATACATTATGCAGTTATAAAATACGTGAGATTTCTTTATTTTAATTTCTGTTTAATTTAAAAACTATCACTTTACACCACAGAGACTGGCACATATTCAAAAGAGCAAGAACAACAAGTGCTGGCGTGGATGTGGGGGAAAGGGGACACTCATCCATTGTTGGTGGGAATGCCGGCTGGTACAGCCTTTCTGGAAAACAATATGGACATTCCTCCAAAGACTAGAAATTGAACTCCCATTTGACCCAGCCATACCACTCCTGGGAATCTACTCTGGGAAACCAAAAATACACAGCAGAAACACCATCCCTGCTTTTTATGTTCATAGCAGCATTATTCACAATAGCCAGAATCTGGAAGCAACCAGAGTGCCCGAAAATCGATGACTGGATAAAGAAGCTTTGGTACATCTACACAATGGAATACTATGCAGCTATTAGGAAAAATGAAGTTATAAAATTTGCCTATAAATGGATGGACATGGAGAAGATTATGTTGAGCGAAATTAGCCAGAAGGAGAGAGACAGACACAGAATGACTGCATTTATCTGCATAACATAAATATATATGTACATATTAAGATACCAATATCCAAGGTCAAGTGAAACATATATCAGGAGGTCTTGTCAAAGGTGGAAATTATCACAAACATGTGGGAGTCAGAGGTTAGGTAAGACAGAAAATGGAACAGTGTGCTAACAATTGTCAAGGGTACTGATGCCAACCTAGAACTGAGCATTAAATAGAGGCAGAAAGATACACATGACAACCGCTTTAATGTATTATCTGTAATCCATAGTCTGGAGGGGAAGGAAAAGAGAAAGAGAGAGAAACGGAAAGAAATAAAGAACCTGCCATGGAGCTGGGCTGGGGGAGGGGGAGGTAACTGGGGACATTGGTGGTGGGAGATGGGCACCGGTGGCGGGATGGGTGCTGCAACACTGTATGACCAAAACCCAAATATGAACTTTTTAATTGTATATCTTTGTAATTGTAAAAAAAAAAAATTAAAAAAATAAAGGTTTGGAGAAATGAAAATGGATTTTCTGTGGATTTTGAAATATTCTGTATCCTCAAAAAAT
Source organism: Cryptotis parvus (assembly GCA_021461705.1). NCBI lineage: Eukaryota > Metazoa > Chordata > Mammalia > Eulipotyphla > Soricidae > Cryptotis > Cryptotis parvus. The sequence goes on along the minus strand of JAJIBD010032841.1, from coordinate 67,091 downwards.
GTAAAATAAGGCATATGTCCTAAATTATAATTATCTCCATAAGTATAAGGAACATATAACAAATTTTAATTTGTTAACCGCTAATGATCCTGGATATCATTTGAACTTTTAAATAATAATTTCCTAATTGTTATAATTTTTAAATTGTATTCATATATTATAGGCTTATAAAATTGTATAAATTTGTTTATAGAATTCTTTTTTTTTTTTTTTTTTTTTGCTTTTTGGGTCACACCGGCAATGCTCAGGGGTTCTCCTGGCTGCACTCAGGATTACTCCGGCGGTGCTCGGGGGACCATATGGGATGCCGGGATTGAACCCAGGCCGGCCGGCCGGCCACGCAACAACCTACCGCTGGGCTATCGCCCGGCCCTGTTTATAGAATTCAATACCTCTTTGACATAGATTTATCATACCATATGTCACCATTAAAGTAACAATATATTTTAATGCATAAAATGTAATGATTGTAAGTTACTTGATTAATTGACAACAATAATCATTTGAGCCATTGGTAAAAAAAGAATAAAGATAACAGTTTATATATTAGCATTTAAGGAACAACAATTGCTTGCTAGAATTATAAGCAAACTAAGCTTGGACTAAAGAAATATTGTTTCTCTTACTAACAATAACTATTATCTAGAGCTATATAAGTCTTCTGCAGTACAGATGTATTTAAGATGGAGGTCACTGAACTAAACCTACTTTAAAGAGAAAATGGATATCAATGAGTTTTATATTTTTTGTATATACTTACTTGGGGACACACCCAAGTATTGCTCAAGGATGACACCTGGCTCTTTGCTTAGGAATGATTCCTGACAGTGTTCAGGGGACTTCAGATTCTGGGGATTGAAACGGGGTTGGCTGCTTGCAAAGCTAACTCCTTCATTCCTCTACTAACACTCTGATCATATATCAGATTTTAAATGAAAAAAATAATAATCTTGTTCACTAATTCACAAAAATTTCAAGTTTTTGTGTGTATTACTCAGAAGACATGAAAAACTTTATTATGTATGATTAAAGTCTTTGTATCACTTCTGAACCTATGTGTGTACACAACTCAAAAATATTGGTTTTCCCAAATTCAAGGTATGTATGTTTCACATTATTATTTTTCTCATTTCTCCTAACATTTATTTTAAGTTTACATTTTAATATTTCATTCACTCATTTCTCAAACCTTAAATGTTTGAATTTTCTAATTTCTTTATACTTTCTATTATTATTTAATTATCATGGTTTGAAAGATACAGTTAGGGGAAATAGGACATTAAATAAATCCAGAAATATTTATAGCAAATATGATATATTTAAAAAGGCATGGTGAAACATTCAGTTACATTATGTTATTAATACTAGATAAGTGTTTTATACTACTTGTTATATATCAGGTCATAATTTTTATCTTTATATTATTAAACAAGAATTTATAATAAAAATTCTCTACATAGGAAAATAATATAGTTGACATGATAATTGTAAGATCCATTTTTAAAAACTAATATACAGTAATACAAGCCCCTTCCTAAATTACAATTCTAACAATAAACAAAACTGTATTTAAAAATCTGCAAACATTAACAGCTCATTGAATTAGAATTCAATTGATTTTACAGGCTTGAATATCAATTTTCATTAAGCATTGTATTAAGTTCTGTTATGGATACAAAAAGGACTTATGTTCTTTAAATAATCATCATGGTAAAATATAAAGTATAAGGACCTGGATCTTTTGCTAGAGCTGCAAGGCAGAACCCTAGAGGAAAAGAAAGTCCATACAGAGAATGATTCTCTTACAAAACTATGGGTGAGGTTAAGTAGTACCTGTAGTTTGTATATAGTTCAGGATAATCCCCAGCATTGCATGTGGTCCGATGAAATCTGCCAGGAGTGATCCCTGAGCACAGAGTAAGTATAGAATAAACCCCGAGCACCACCAAGTGTGGCACTAAAAAGCAAAAAAGAAAAATCTTGGATATTTAACTAACAAAAAAAATATGGATTTTAGTTGATCTGCTACCTGCAAATGTTTATCTTCTACGGTTTTAACTTTTTACTAATAATACTGACAGTTATACATAAACTTCCTATTTTTTTTTTTTTGATGAATCTAAACCAATCTAGAAGTTTCTGGAAAGGAATTTTGTTTCTATTCTAAAATTTGTGGCCTCCGGTAAAGCTAATTTAAATTGCAAATTTATTTGAAAAAAATCTTTAAGAACACTTGATCCATCATACTTCACAGGGCCAAAAGAAAGCCCCAGCACCACCAGCTGTGCTGAGAAACCAGAGTACAAAATAAATTTATAAGTAGCACATTCACAGAGAAATGGGGTAGGGGGAGCTATAGATAGAGTGAGCAGAGAGGTCGAAGAGCAACGAAAAGAGGAGGGGACAGAGAAGAGAGAAGAGACAAAGACATTTACACAAAAATCTTCCATAAATTTCTCCAGGAAGCAAACAATTTTCATATAGGTAAAATGTGAATATGAGTTGTCAAACTGAGTGCTTTTTCAATGTTTTGTTTTCTTTGGACTGGCTGCCAAAACTACCAAGCAATGCCTTATTAATACGCAATTTTAGTGCAGAATTTTTTATGACAGCATTATTCCTCTCTTATTCTTTCAGAAATTTTATAGTCATTCTTGATTTTTATTATTCCATAAAATCTTTAACATCAGTTTTTCTGGTTCCAGAAAATGAAGAGCAAAGTTACTTTGATTAGGTTGTATTAAATGCATAAATTATCATGGGAGAATTGGCATGATAATAGTGTCATAGTTTATGGCTATTTATTAATTTGTTCAAGACTGTTTTAGCATTTTCAGAAGGGTTTCGATGTTTTATTAATGAGATTTTTCAAATATCTCGCTAAATATAGTTTGAAGTATTCTTATTATTACAAGTAGGAGTTTTGATACTTTCCAAATATTTATGAAAAAGAAATTTTTAAAAAATATGTGCTTTCCTAAATGTAGGAGATTTATCACTCAAGAATATTTTATTTGCTTTGGAATTTTATTAGTAAAAACATTTGCTTTAATAAGACATCAACTAACCTCTAATAAATCCTCAGCATCTTTGAGGATGAGACCTGATGCTCAGAAAAGATAAAATTCTGTAAAAACTGGGGCTGGAGCAATAGCCCAACGGGTACGGCATTTGCCCTGCAAGCGGGGGCCTGTGCCGCCTGGGTTTGATCCCCAGCATCCCATATGGTCCCCCCGAGCACCGTCAGGAGTAATTCCTGAGTGCAGAACCAGGAGTAACCCCTGAGCATCGCCGGGTGTGACCCAAAAAGAAAAAAATAATCTGTAAAAACTCATAGCTGGGTCTAGACAGATTGTAGAGCATCTAAGAAGTTTATCTTATGTAAAGCCAGCCCGGGGCCCCAGGTTTAAATGCTAGCTCCACATAAGATCCCATTAGCATTCCTCAGAGTGTTCCCTAAACATAACACTAGAAGTTAACCTTGAGCACAGTTGGTGTGGTCCTAAAACAATAACAACCAAAAGGAAACAGAACAAAGAACTCATTCTTTGTGAGATATCTGACTAGTGAAGGTCATAGTACTTAAATTCTTTGCTACAAAATTATGCCCTTTTACAAATTGATTAGGACATATAATAACATCATCTCATGGAAAGAAAAAATTCCTCACCTCCATTAAAGCTGTAGATGAAGAGAGCTAAATTGATTTCTCTCCTTAGCTCAAACGTTATACCACTGAAGAAAATGGTCCCTTGATACGATTCACAATTTCCTCCATCTCATTTGTCACAGCTTTCATCCTGGGTCTCTCCAGGGTCATGCAGAATTGGCGCAATGTCAGTGATGTGGCTTATGGCCTTTTTCTGGGCTATCTGAATTACAGCACTGTGAACTATTGCTGACTTTCACCACAAAACACTGCGTCCTCTGGATTTATTTACTTTTTTTTTTTTGTCTTTTGGGGCACAGCATTCAGGCAATGTTCAGAAGTTACTTCTGGCTCTGTACTTAGGACTTACTCCTGGTGGTTCTCAAGGGACAATATGGGATGCTGGAGATCAAACCTGTGTCAGTTGCATGTAAGGCAAACGCCCTCCCTGCTGACTATCACTCAGGCCCCTGATGCTGCATTCCTTATGCTTTATTTTTTTTTTCTTTTTTTTATTATAGCACTGTGATTGGGTCTCAGTCATACAGTGTTCCAGCATCCATCCCTCGATCAGTGCCCCATTCCCATAACACTCCCTCCCACCCACTCCCCTGCCTCTATAGCAGGCACTTTTTCTTTTCCTCTCTTTCTTTCTCAGTCTCTGCTTCTGTCTCTGTCTCTGCATCTCTTCTCTTTTCTTACACATTGTGACTTGACCTACAGACATTTATGGTTTATCATGTAAGTCTCTGTGTATATTCAATGGTGAGTTCTAGTCTGACATTACCATTCTCCATTCCCCAACACCCCCCCCCTAGTTTGTACAACTACAATGATCATTACATTGTATATATGGGCAAGATCCCGGGAAGGAACTGGTCCTAAACTTGATTATAATCTAAGCCATTCACAAGGCCGTGAGTCTGGTCTATCCCTTCTCCCACTTTGCTGGTTATGGTGGCTGCAGGCTCGTCATCAGGCCTGCTGGGACATGGAGGTGGAAGGGATGGGGGGGAGGGACCCTATCCGTGCTCCAAGTATGACCTGCACAGCAACCTCACCCACGTGTCTGCGGACCCTAGAGCTGTGATGAACCTGCCAGAGCCGAGCCATTTTGCCCGCCTGTCGCCTCCACCACGTGGAGTAGGCAGCTGTGCATCTGATCTGTCCCTTCTCCAGCTTTGCTGGTTATGGTGGCTCCCTTGTTGTGCTTTTAGAACCAATAACGAACCCAACTCTTCCATGACAATACAGTGAGCTATGCAGGCTTACAAAATGGCTTGATGCCCACCTAAAAGATCATTCAGATAGATTGCCCATCTTAAAGCCTTTAAAGCATAGTTTAGATTGGGATTTGGGGTGTCATGCCTCCCTTGAAAAAAATCCCTCTCTGTTATGGTCCATTATATTCACTCCATGATATTACTTGTTTCCATGATACTGGTAGAAGGCAGAATAGGGTGATTATAACCTTGATGTTTTTAATTAGTTGACATCATAAAATTTGCATTATAGCAACTCCAGAAATCAGTATGCCACTATTTTACTTGTAATTTGAACTTAAAAAAAAAAATCTAACACCCTGTAGATATAACAAAACGAAAACAAAAAATGGTGCTTCTTTAGAAAGGGAAATGATTTATGGGTGAATTCAACAATTTCAGTTGTAAAATATAATTTTTCAATAAAAACAGAAAATGTTCTGAAATAAAAAATTAAATATAACCTCTTAACTGTTTAAGTTTAATAACTAAATTATTAAAACAGGATATATATTGATATATATTGAAAACCTGACAAAGCACTGCTCGTCCTATGAGAAGTGAAAAATCCATTGTCACTGATACTTTTCTTCTTTTCCTTATTTCATTCCTCATCTTAGATCATAACACTGACATAAACACTATAACAGAGTTGTCTTTTCCTCTCAGACAAAATTATGACATAAAAGTCAGGGAGTATTGTAGGTTTATTTTTCTTTTGCTTGCTTAATACACAAATTTCCCCCAAATTACTTTGATATCTACTATTTTCCTGTCACCTGTTGTAATCATTTATTTGAAAGGATTAATTGTGATCACTGAGTTGAAAGGAAAATTCCCCGGGGTCCTGTCACTGCCTCTCCTGTCAGCCTCTCTGATTTTCCTATTAAGAAAATGTTGAGCGTAAATATAAGCGATAGGAAATGTTAACACCACTTATGAGAAAACCGGTATGTACTTAGATAAGAGCAGGGATAAACTAGTTCATATGAATATTTTGTGCTACATAGTCATTTAAGAGAGATCTAATAAAAGTCCATGGTATAATGTTTAACAGGTTTCGTAACATTTATCCTTACATCATGTCATTTAGCGGGAAATGATTAGCTGGCTAAAAATCACCCATCATTTCAAGCACATAATTGTAATCACATAACATTTCTGTTTTTAAGTTTTTCCCTGAAACTATTATTTTCAATTCTGTCAATTTGTATTTTTCATAAGGAACATGTCAACATGTCTTGGCTATAAGAAGAGATGAAAGTGTGCAAGTTGACTATGTTGTGGATGAAACTGGAGGCAGTTGTGCTGATTGAAGTGAGCAAGAAGGAGAAAGTCCGATCCAGAATGATCTCTCTCAGATGTAGAATTGAAAAAATCCCACAGTAAGCAACAGAATTAAATAACTGGTCTACAAAACAGAGCTCACCAGGACTGGAATATGTAAGGAGTTGGGTGCACATATATCAAAAAAATATGAATGCTGGGTATTGGGGGACAATGGGGTTTTCACTTTCCATAGTGAAAGGAAAACCTGTACTACGATGCAGGGTTTGGTTTGGAAATTTTTTAATATATGATATCCTACCATTGAAAGTACTATAAAATGTACATCATGGTGGCAAATAAAATATAAATTAACTAAATTGATTAATTAAAATATTATGTGGTGAAAGACTATACTGATAGGTCTTTAACCTTATATTAGCTATCAAAATTATATAGTGGTATATGCTGATATAACAATACTACATATCAATTAAGCTATATTAATAATACATATCGATATAATCAATTGTTCATTGACTAATCAAGATTTTCTCGACATTTAAAACTATGATTCAGTTTAATATATTTCAATGTTTGAGAGTAAGTTCTTATGAATTTGAGTATGTTAGATAGTGAAAGAATATGTTTTTAATAATAAAAATGTCATATTTTAAGAATTTGTAATGAAATAGTTTTAAATTGTGATTGGTGTATATACCTATAAATATATATATAATTTGTATATAAATATATAATTTTTATATAAAGATTTCTCAGAGATAGAATTGAAAGCAAAGTGTTTTCTTGTAAGTAATGTTTTATTTTTAGTCATATATTGCCCTATAGTCTGCAGTGGGTTTCTTCACATTTTTTCCAAAGGGAAATAAATGACTAACATCCAAGATTTTTAAGTTATTATTTTTACATCATTGCTATTTTTTAAATAAATAAGTCATGCTTGGTACATAAGACCGAAGCCTATTCTAAGATTAAATAGTAAATTCTAAATTAAAAAACAAAATCTCTAGAAATAAGTCATTAAAAGAAGAGTTGCTGCCTGAATCTTACTTTTCAATTTTGGATAAACAAATAATTTTCATTAATAATAATGGGACTTATAAATAATCATGGAAATGCATGAAGAAATCATATATTAATAAGGATCTCAGTAATGAATTAGTAGAACACTTCATTTTTTATCTTAACAATTGCACATCATTTTACACTTAAGTTGCAATCAATTTTATTAGTATCACTATCAATTAGCCTTCATTTCAAAATTTGCTATATACAAATTGAAATCAGTTACTCACTTACTAAATATGAAATAAAAAACAAGTCTTTTAAAGAATATTTTTAATTTATTCTTTTATAATTTTCACAAATAATCTGATTTATTTATTTTAACACATTTATAAAGTATATACATGTTGTTGATCGTGTCAGTATTTTTTGTTTTAGATCTTTGAAATATATTTTGTTATTCACATTTTAGCAAACTTGCTATTTTTGCAGCGTTTTTTATTGACTTTAGTATTTATTATCACTATCACTTAACTTCTTGTTGTTCATCAATTTGCTTGAGTGGACACCAGTAACATCTCCATATGTTCTGTCACATGCTAGTGTAGCCCAAGGGCATCTGGTCACACCAGGAACATGAAGAGCCTCAAACCATTCCTCCAGGTCATGGAAATGAGATCTATAATTGTTACTGGTTTTTGGCATATCAAATATGACATGGGTAGCTTGCCAAGCTCTGCCATTTGGGTGGGATACTCTTGTAGTAGCCTCTCATCTCGTGCATTTATTGAGGAACCTCACAGCTGCTTGAGACAGGCCAGATCAGCTTTTCTGCTGGGTGAAACTAAACTCTGACAAGCTGTGGAATCCAGGTGTTGAAGATGACAACCCTCATGGTGTGGGGGGTTCCTGTGGCTTCTTGCGAGGCGCTGCTGGGATGGCAGCCAGGGCAAGAACCCGCCTCCCCCTCCTGGGCACCTCATGATCAGCTGGGCACAGGGAGAGCCAGTAACAGCTCTGCCCCGTGTATCTGAGTCACTTGATCAGGCATACCCTGGCTTGAAATAGGTGCCGTATGGTGGGACTCTGATGAGCAGGACTGTGATCAGCTCTTCTGCTTGGTGGAGCTCTGACGAGCTGTGAAGTCTGGATGTTGAAAATGGCAACTCTCATGGTGTGTGGGTTCCTCTGGCTTCTCACAAGGCTCTGCTGGGATGGCAGGTCAGGGCTAGAACCCACCTTTCTCCTTCGTGCCTCATGATCAGTTGAGCACAGGAAGAGCCAGGTAGCATTCTGCCCCCATGTATCTGAGTATAATAGTATTTGTTATATTATTCAAAATCTTATTTGAAACATCTATGTATTAAAATAACTTCCTCTAACTCACTGTATTCAAAAATGCAGCATATTTGTGTATATTTTTGAATTCCGTCACTTTAATGCCTAAATAAATTATTTCTAATGATAGTAGGTGGAGTGTTTATAATCCCCATATATAAGTCAACCGAAGTGATTGTTTTATTTCTTTTGTTTGATGCTTTTTTCTTTCTTTGCTTATCTAATTGATGTAGCTAATATATCCAATACTGTATTAAGATATTTGAGTATAGATATATTACATTTGTGTTTTAGCTTAGAGGCAAAGCTTTCATTTTGTCACTGAATTTTCTGTAAGCTATGAGCATGTGGCCTTGACCATACTGGTATCGTAATTCTATTTATAACTTACTGTGTTAGTTTTTTTATTAAAAATAACCATGCGACACCCTGTATTTCAATGGAAAATATTTAAGAATAAATGCATACACATTGACATGTATTCTATTGCAAAGAGCAAATTGAAAAAAGAAAATTTCCTTTTGTAATCAGTGCTTTGAAAACTGAAACTAGTGAAATAATCTAACATTATCATAAAAATTAATTTAAAATTTCTTATATTTTTAATACTATATCACAAATTCACCAAAAAATATAGATTAAATCATACATTAAAAACTCAATAGCTGAGATGTAATTGAAGACTCAAATTCAATGACCAGGGAAGCAAAAGCAAGAATAGACAATTGGGAATGCATCTATTTATCAAGCACTTGCTGAACCATGAAATTCTATCAAAAATGGCAACTCAGCAATTGGGAAGAGATATTTACATGTCATTTGTCTGACAAGATGAAATGGAAAATATATAAAGTACAAATATGATTTCAAAACAATAAAGCAAGAAACCTATTATAAAAATGAACTAAATGCAGGAAGAGGCAATCCTCCAAGGAATATATAAGAAGGCCCAAAGGCATGTACAAAAATGTGTCAGCATCACTTATTATTAGAGAAATGCCAAGAGCACAATGAGATATTATCACACACGGGGAATGACCCAAGTGAAAAAGATTGGGTACAGCAGAGGTGGGTAGAAATAAAATCTGTTTAACTGTCAGTGAGAATTGAATTGGTGCAGCTACTACAACGAAAGTAGGATGGAGCTTCTTTTGAAACTTTAAAAAAAAATTGGAAATTACAATTAATTCCAGCAATACTACTCTTTTCTTCAGAACCCTGCATTTTTTATGTTCAGAAGCTCCTACAATTTACTCATATAACTGTACTGTGGAGACTTTTAGTGAGTTTTCTCTAGATAACGAAGCCATTATTAGTTTTTCATGGCAAAAAAAAATGAAATTCTAGCAACTTCTTTGGGTATAACATTTCTCTCTTCCAGTGCAATGTTAGGTATGCACTTAACCCCAGGCAGTGTAGTACAAAAACTCTTGGCATTTTATCTTACTCCAAGGGTCAGTAGCTGATCAAATAGATATAATATTTTAACATATTGATAACTTGCTAAATTTATTGCAAAATATATTTTTAAAATATTTAAAATTGGGGTCGGAGTAATAGTTCAGTGGGTAGGGCATTTGTCTTACATACAACTGACCTAGGGTTCGTTCCCAAGCATCCTATGAGATCCCCAAACATCTCCAGGAGTAATTCTTGAGTGCAGAGCCAGCAGTAACCTTTAAGCATCGCTGGGTGTGACTCAAAAGCCCAAAATGAAAAAAAAAACTGTATTTGTTTCTGTATCATTGCCTTTCGACAATTTAATTTATAGGAGTCAGAGTAAATCTGATATACACAATTAATTTTTTTTGTATCTTCATTACAGAAAGAGTCCATTCAGAAGTGGTAGCATTATTTTCCATCAATATCTAGTGTGAAGTTTGTGGTTGATGATTTTGGGGTGTTTTTTTTTTAAAATTTGGGGTCACACCCAGCAATTCTCAGGGGTTATTCCTGGCTCTTCGTTCAGGAATTACTCCTGGCAGTGCTGGGGGTGAGGGTGGGGACCATATGGGATGCTGGGCCTCGAACTTGCGTCAGCCGCATGCATGGCAAATGCCCTACCCGCTATGCTATCAATCGGGCCCAATTTGGATGTAATTTTCTTCGTGGTTGATTCAAATGAAAAAAAAAATAGGATTTTGTTCACATATATAAGATTTTTCCTGCCATATATTCTTTTGACAGAAACTTAAATTTTGTCTTATGCAAGTTATCAAATTTATGGTCACAATACACTTTAAATTATATTTCATTATCAGCCTCTGAATGCCTGTAGGAATCACAATGATACTCCACTTACATAAATTCTATTTTATGCCATTCACTTTGTCTGACCAACATGTCTAAAGATTATACTGTTATACTGATTTCTGATTAACCATAATTTGGTTGGCTTTATCAATTTGCCATGTTTTATTTTATTGCCATCTTTTCTTTCTTTTTTTTTTCCTTTCTCTTTTTGTTGAGGTTGAAAATGGTACCTGGAAGTGCTCAGAGATTAACTCCTCTATGCTCGAGAATTACTTCTGGCAGAAGTTGGGAGTATCATAGCATTGCCAGGGGCACAGAATAGGGCTTGTGACTATATAGAACACAAGTGCCCTAGACCCACTGTATTGACTTATTGGCTCTGGAATTGTTTCTTTACTAATTGTACTATTTTTTATCACTTGATCACTTCATATCCCATTATTCAGTGATTTGCTCGAGCGGGTGCCAGTGATGTTTCCATTTGACCTTTCATGTGCCAGTGTAGACCAATGGCATCTGCTTGCTCCAGGAATACAAAGAGCCTCAAACCGTTCATTCAGAGTTTTGACGAAGGTCTGACCATCTTGTAAATGGGCAGCCAGTGAAAACAAGCCCATGTCAAAAACTTTTGACATCCCATGGGATCTAGTTGGTAATGGCTCTAGTCCAGCCATTGTCTCAAAATCCCATTGCATTTCCAGCCCATCTAATTTTCGACACCTTGGTAAACAAGACAGTATCCCTGACTCTCGATCATCAATGGAGGTAGGAACTCCAGACCTCCAGATAACTATTTTATCAGATAGGAATATATCTTAATAAGTAACAATATTTTTATATCTGTAAAGTTCTTTATTACAATACATGACTAAGATGTCTAACATTATTTAAGTTGCACTTTAAGTAAACATTTTGTAAGAGTTATAATTATTATCTTTTGCTACTATTTTTAAAGAGAAACAGGTACTTCTAATATACATTGGTTGGATCATCTCTTTAATTATAATCTTCATGTGTGAATAGAGAAATAAATTGTGCTACATCCAGGCAGTGGAACATTATTTAGTAGCAAAAAGACATGAGCTACCAAAAAGTGAGCTGTCAAATCTTTTATCATGTCAAAACACATAAAAATATCTTAAATGCATAATAATGAGCAAAAAAGGTAAAATTAAAAGACTGTGTCATTTACAATTTAAAAATATATAACTTTGGGGTTGAGTAAACTATGAAAAAAATTAAATAATGATATTTTATGGGAATATAAAGCGCAGAATTGAGGACTGTAATTAGGTTAGTTAAAATATTCTAAATGTCATTTACATAATAAATACAATAAATACAAGCCATTATGTGATAGCCTAATACATAAATAACAATGTGATGAATGAATAGAAATGTTTATTATGATCTTTGGGTAAGTCAGATTATTGATACAATTTCATCAATTTTTATTGCACCATTCAGGTAGAGTTTATTAAAAATGAATGCAGTATATAAATTCATAGCAACTAGAGATACGTGGAATTATGATTTCTTCTACATTTAGTTATACTACTTTCATATTAGCTAAACAAATAATAATAGACAATTTTTTCCTGCCACACAGGCATAATCTCGCCTCCTTGATTCTTCATCTTTATCTGTGATGTTATTGTTGCAAGGTTTTCTCAAGTTTTATTTCTTGCAGAGTGTCAGCAAAATAGGCAATTTTATTAAGAATGTTGGCAGTGAAAACAAGCCCAGAGGACAGAGCTGATTTATTTGTCTCTGCAATACCATTGAAAGTTTGAAGCATATTTATTATCCTTTTTTTTTTGAGGGGGGGGATTTCCATACATAGAAACTTGTATAAGAATTTAGCTTAAGTGTTTGGAAATTCACTTCAAGAAATAAGCAGTCATTGGGAAATTGAGATAGGAAAACACAAAGTTTCAAAATTGGCAGATGGCCTGTAAGGAAAATTGGGACTTTCTCCCAGTAATATATTCTTTAAAATATACATTTGCTCTGTGAAGAGATAAAGAATCCTGATGATCTTTCTGCTAAATTGGAGACCACATCACTAAAGAGACACTACTAGGAATTAAAATGCTGTGATGGTCAATCTTATGGTTCAACAGAGAAATGCAGTTGCCAACTCACCTGTGTGGGGGTAGTGATTCCTGTTTAACCCAACCTATGCTGGTGGAAGAGATTTCTACAATCCCCCCATTTGAGGTTAGCTAAGGCTCAGAGTTGGATATTCTATAGTAGTAGATGTAGTCTCCATAGAGAAGTATGTACAACTAACTTAAGAAGGAATACAACAATGTATTGTGTATCTGGTTTTCTTATTAAAGACCTGTAGGGACCTGATAACATTTCAAGGAATTTTCCCCAGATAGCAAGTGTAGAAATTTGACCAGGAGTCTTTATTCCTTTTATTAATCACAGTAGGAGAAATAATTGGGTGTAGTTGGTCGGCAACTACACCACCTCCGCTTCGCTGATGACATCGTTCTAATAACACCAAACATTAGCCAAGCGGCACAAATGCTGGCTGACTTTGACCGAGAATGTGGAAAGATAGGTCTACAGCTGAATCTGAAGAAAACTATGTTCATGAGAAATGAACTAGTTCCTGAGGCCCTATTCACTCTCAATGGAACAAACATCTCTGAATGCAGCAGTTCTGTGTACCTAGGTCGAGAAGTCAACATGATGAACGATCTAAAACCTGAGCTGCACAGGAGGAAGAGAGCGGCATGGAATGCCTTCAAAGGCATTGAAGAAATAGCTAAAAGGACAAAGAACCTCCAGCTCCGGGCACATCTCTTTGACTCCACCGTTCTCCCTGCATTAACACATGCCTCAAAGACCTGGGCCCTATGAAAGCAGGATGAGAATGCTATTCGGGTCTCCCCAGAGAGGAATCGAAAGAGCTATGCTTGGAATATCACGTCTCACTCAAGTGAGTGAAGGAATCCGGAGTTCTGACCTCTGTCGCTATTCAAGAGTCAGGGACGCTTCTCGCTTTGCCAAGGCATCGAAAGTCAGATGGGCTGGACATGTAATGCGATTGGGGAGACAAACCGCTGGACTAGAGCCATTACCAACTGGATCCCACGGATGTCAAAAGATGACGTGGCCGCCCACCTACAAGATGGTCAGCCTTCCTTGTTAAGACCCTGAAGGAACGGTTTGAGGCTCTTCATATTCCTGAATCAACGAGATACCATTGGGCTACATTGGCACGTGATAGGGTCCAATGGAAATGTTACTGGCGCCCACTCAAGCAAATCGATAAATAACGGGATTCAAGTGATCAAGTGATCAAGAGAAATAATTCAATGGAGACCTCATGTGTGACTATAAACCACCCATCTAAAATATCCCATTTAACGTCTGTAGAAAGAAAACTAGAACAATTGAGTTAATACTTTTTCTTATCTTCAAAGAGATAGAAATTACTCATATGCCGCAGCCACCCATAGTTGTGAAAGAACATAAGAAATAGGTGAAGGAAGGTATTCTAATAGCAAATGCTTTGCTTTTTATTTTCTACACAGGGAGTAATTTCACAAGAAACTTAGAAGACAGCTTAGAAGAAAATGGTTTAAGCAATAAATATACTTAATCTATAGTCGTGAATAATTCATTAAAATTTTTTTCTAAAAAAACTCATATTATATTTAAAATTTGAAGTAGACATAGGTAATAGAATAAAATACTTAACACTAGTGCAATTAACTATGGAGATAAGAATAGGATGTTGTGTTATTTCCGGCCAATTAGAGACTTACATGGTACTCAATACTTCCAGGTGGAATATGTGGCTAAGTGTTTGAGGGAAAGAAAGAGTTGTACATTATAATATAGTTCTCAGTTGTAATGCATAAATATGAAAACTACAAACATGTACAACAGATATGTGTATGCATATATGCTTACAATTTTACTTGTACCAAAGCAATTACTAGAGACAAGTAAATGAAGGAAGAGGTTATAGTTTTGACATATTATAGTAACTAGGAAATTGAAAACACAGAAAACCACCTTAAATGATCAGGATTTGATAATTTTGTTCTTTCCAATGGCATTTTCATGTTTGTGTTTTTAATTGTATCAACCAATATATGGCATCTAATGCTATTTTAAATAGAAGTAACTACAGAAGAGAGGAAAAATACAATATAGAGATTTAAGTTTATGACCTTTCATGCAGCTGACCCCTCAGAAGTTGTAAGTGACCTATGGCACAGAGCCAGGAGTTCTGACTGATCACTGCCACAGTTAGTGGCCCACACACATTAAAGCATTATGTTAAAGAGGAGCTACAAAAAATGGCAAAATTTTAATGCTTCAATTTTTGAAAGGATTTTTTTAAAAATAAGGATATATGAAGAAATTTGTAAGTTATTTGGAAATTGAGAGAAGCAAAGAAACTTCCAATATGTAGTGGTATGTCAGATTTTTTCTTCTATCACCAAATAGCATTTGTTCTGTAATCACTTAAATATGTCTGCATCTTTTCACTTTAAAAATATAATTGGAGTTGTATTATAATGAATGCAAAAATACATTAAAAGCAACTTGAATAAAACTATAGCATCTAGTAGAAAAAGGAAACTTAGAACTGCCAGCTAAAATGACTAAAATACTCTTATTAAGGAATTATCAGGTGTGTTGAATGGATCAGTAATTCTTTCTAAACTGTATTTGAAAAGTAGAGTGAACCATTAGAACTATACAACAAAATAGTTTAGAGAAAACTATGAAAAGCAAAATTTTGCTTACTTAATATAATTATTTGAACATCATGGTAAAATTCTCATTTATACATAGTACAAATGGATATTATATTTAAATCAAAAGCTAATTTGATAGAACACCAGGAACAGCAAAACTTAGTAGGGAGGCTGGGATGAAAAGATCCCTCCTCTGGTATTAGTGGGAAAGTAAATTGGTATTTTCTCTACATATATAGTATGGATATTTCTACAAAAAAGAACAGAATGACCAAATAATGTAGATGCCTGTAAAAATTGTGTAACAATAACAACAATAAAGCACTATCTTAAAAGAGATATACACACCTTTGCACATTTCAGCTCTATTTACAAGACCCAAGAATAGCAACAGGACAATACACAATGACAGGTCAATGGATAAAGAAGTTCTGGTTTATACACACTGATGGAATACTACTTACCTATAGTCAATGATAAAATTATCTAGTTTAGCTACATTACAGATAGCACTGGTTTGTTTCCATGCTAAGCAAATTAAGTAATACTATGAAAGACAAAATAACAGGACGTTATCATGAATGAGCAGAATGCAAAAAAAAATTGGGTAAAGAAATAGATAATATTTAGTGAAAAACACATTCAAATATGACAGGAGATTTAATGTTGCCAAGTGGGAGAAAGCAGGTTGAAAGATTTCTGTGGAAAGTGATTAAGAGCAATGGCATTTATTGTGGTAGCACTTTGATATCAAAATAAAGTTAATTTTACATAATGTAGTACCATTTGGTATTTCATATGAATTCCTTGTCTTTTTTCTCTAAAAGTCGACCTCTTAAATAAAAATATATTTTCAGAAAACTACATTTGTTTTATAATTCCCTCTGAAGTGAGAGAAGGTATATGCCACATTCTAATATTCCGTATTTTCAGCAGTTTAGTGTTTATTTATTCTTTAATTCACAGTTATACAAAGAACAAAATAAGCAGTATAAAAACAAATGATTACAGATGTAAAGTAAAACCACAAAATATGCAGTGCTATTTAGAATGATTTTATACTGGTCTAATTTTAATAGACTGATCATTTGATTGAGTTTTCCTTGAATTGATATAATTTGAGGTTTATTTGTCTAACATATTCAGCATATTTTGTTATCATTATAAAATCTAGTTTGAATTTGCATGTCTTCTACTAATTTGAGGATGCCTCTGTATTAAAGTGACAATTACTATTTAGAAATAAGGTAACAAGGAAACTCAAGGCAGGGCCAGATGAAAGGGTTTGTGAAAATGGTTCAAATGTCTTGGGTTTGGTAACTTGAAGGAAGCAGTTATTAGTTAAAATGGTTTGGGAAGGGAATTAACAGGATTAGGAATAGGTGCTGAGTTCTGACCTGCAATTCTTAGTTAGTTGGGAATGTAGTTCAATGTGAAAAGTCAAATGGAAGAATTAAGGCAGGGCCAGATGAAAGGGTTTGTGAAAATGGTTCAAATGTCTTGGGTTTGGTAACTTGAACTGGCAGATGATAATCATCTCAAAGTCCTGCTCTTCTCAGTCCCTAGTGTTACCAACCTACATATTTTAAATCTGATGAAAAAGTATTCATTCATCCCCCTAGTTTAGTGAATACTAAATACATACATGTAAGTTCCACCTGCCTTTGAAATATAACCTATGAGACCCCCCTCTAATGCAAGAGCAGTCTTGCCTTGCCCTTTCCTTTTCTATTCTTCTGGATAAAATCTCTTCTGAATTTAGCCACTAAGTTTTGTCTTAAATTCCTATCTTGGCCCCTTGAAGACAGACAGCTTCAAGCTGCTATCACAGTCTTTGGGCTCCACAGTGCCAGATACTTTCTATGTTCCCATTACGGTGCTAGGGATATTTGTGGATGTATCTAATGATGCTTAAGGGGCCTGAGGAGTCAGGGACAAGTTAGGGTGTGCATCCATCTTCCTTTTTTTTTATTGGTCATTCAACACAGTTGAATTCAGTCAGCCAAGTTTTGCTGTGCATTCTGGGAATAGGTCCAATGTCAGAAAATAATTAGTCTCAACTCTTGGTTTGCAGAATTTTACTTTTTTTTTTCTTCATGAAGTAAGCACATGTGGCTTTGGTTGCACATTCTTAGAAGAAACTCATTGGTCAACATTCTCTCTTGTAATTTTTTTTTGCATTCCCTGGTCTTTCAGTCAAAGTTTGTAATGACCTTGCATGCAGATCCCCTTTTAAGAGTTTTTGAATCTCTAAAAGTTAAGGCTCATGTCATTAGATGAAAACATATTATAATCTTTTAGAGATAAGTTCTTCCTATCTTGCATTTCATCTGGGAGAGCTGAGAGACAATGACCTTTAGCTTAATGCTCTAATGTATGATTGAAGGGATATATAAGAACTATATTTTATCTTTTATAGAAGGATTTTTTGGTCTGGCATAACCTTTGATACCTCTAAGGGCTCAAAAAAGAGTTTCAGTCACATCTTCAGCTTCATCTATGGTTTATATTTTCTTAGCAATGTCATGAATTTATTCTTACGGAATTTTTAAAATTTTGTTCCATGTGAAACCAGAGAAGTTTCAAAATAATGTGTTAGTCTTAGTGATTTAACTAATTGTTCACATATTCTTATATATGGAACAAGGCAGTGTTTTCAACAGAAAGTTTGGAAATTCTTTTTAATAATGAGTTATGGGGTATGGTGTAACAAAACTTTTGATATTGTTTCAAGATATTTGCATACCAAGAAAAGTGGAAAATTGAGATAGTATCTCCCCTCAGAATTCTTCTCTTAGAGTGATAAACCGCTTGTGGCCACGCGGTTCATCAATAAATGCTGCATTTAGAGGTTACTACAAGAGTATGCCATCCGCACGGCAGAGCCTGGCAAGCTACCCGTGTCATATTTGATATGCCAAATACCAATAACTATTATAGACCTCATTCCCATGACCTGATGGAATGGTTTGAGGCTCTTTATGTTCCTGGAGCAAGCAGGTGTCCTTGGGCTCTATTTGCATGAGACAGGTCATATGGAGATGTAACTGGTGCCCGCTCGAGCAAATTGATGATGAACAGGAAGACAGTGATACAGTGATACAGAGTGATAAAACAATCTTATCTTTTTTTGGGGATTTTTTTTTGCACTATGTACCTCAATGTTGTTATAAGACATATATGCAGAGAGTAATGTAGGGAAATTTTCTCATCCCAGGATACTTAATTCATCCCCAACTGCAATGTCATTTTACAAGAAAGGGAACCAAAAAGCCGTAAGAATTTGGTTTATTGTTTTAATTTTGTTTATGTGCATCCAGCAGTACTAAGGGTTATTGCTCACTTTGCATTCAGCAAAAACTTCGGGGACTCAGAGCTCAATATGGGGTGCCAGTGATTGAATTTAGGTCATGAAAAAATGTGCTGTACTATTGTTCAATCCCGAGAGCTAAAGCATAAACAAATTTTTCAAGTTCATGTTCTGTCAATCAGAGTCAATGTTAGCAAACTGGCAACTCCATTCTAAATGCTATAATAAAATCACATTATATTAGTGTCTTTCACAAGTCTAACCAAATATAGTATCATCCAAAGTTCAAAATTTAATTTATTCCTTCATAATTTCAAAGCACCTAATTTCATCTCAAAGTCAGCTAAATTAGTCTGTGTGCCGAACAAAGAACAATATCCACTCTCTTGTAAGGCTTTGGAATCAAAATACAAATGAGATGGTCTTAAAGGACAATGATATGATAGGAAAACCACAGTATTTTGGACATTTCCTTTCAAGATAGGAAAAAATAAAGGGGTAGCTGAGGACCAAGTACCACTTCACACAAGGTTTACATGTAATTATTCAAACAGTATTTCATTTCAAGTCAAGGAATACTCAGGGAGTCTCAGGTCTGCTTCTGAGTTTATGGTTCCTGTACCTTCATGGTTATCCTCGATCCTTGCAGCTGAATAATTGTGTCTAGTTTCTACTAGAGAAATTTAGAACACAGCATGATTGGTAACCTCACTTAATATATTTCAGCCTTTTTGCCCTGCTTTGATCACTTAGACATGCTTATTTTGTTCTTTGCATTTTGTTGTGTTTATTTTGGAGCCATCCCTGACAACTCTTCTTGGGAATTCTCCCAGTTTTGTGCTCAGGAGTCACTTCTGGTGGAGTTCAAGATACCATGTGGGATGATGGAGACCCAACCTGGGTCAGTTTTATGCAAGGCTAGTGCCCTACTTGCTGTAATATCTCTTCAACCCCATCATTATCACTGCTTCTATACTTGCATACTGTCTTCTGTGCATTTCAGAAGGATTCTATTAGAAAATAAGCTGAACTGTAAATCTCTACTGAGTAAACCCTCCTCTTCCTGTTTGCTATTAGGCTGGTTCTGGTGACCATAAGCCACACTTTTTCAAAGTCTGGTCTGTGAAGGAACACTAGTGCCATGCCAGGCACTAGTGTCGATTTAGTCATTCTCTCTGGAGCACACTTTACTCAAAGGCAGCAAAACTCCTGCTTTGCACCTCAAGTCTACAGAAAATTAGGGAATAACTCTTATTTAATGTATTTTTCCTCTCGCATTGTACTATGGAAGCAAAGAAATGTCATCCTATTCATCTTCAACTCATTTCTTGGAAATCCCCATTAAATGTCAAGATCCAAAATTAAAAAACTTAAAATTTTGCTATGAGCATAACCATAGGTATCTAATCATCCAAGTTTGCTACCACAGAATTATGAGGAAAAATCACTTCTAATATTCCTAAACATGTTTCCTTTACTAGCGGAGTCTTCACTTTTTCAACTTTTATAAACACAGATTTATATCTAAAGACTATTAACTATGATTTAGAAATCATCTACTGTGATATTAAATTTTATATATCAAGTTCATTACCTCCTTCTGAGCTTTCATTTACAGATTCCTAAGCATTTAGATATTCGTTAGTAATCAGTTTAATGGAAATCTAAGCTAGGTAGGCATCAAAATCTACAATAATATCGTTAGTATGTTAAAATAAGTCATCCTAACCTGCATGTTTAAAACAGTATAAATATGTTAACCTCATTTTATACCTCATTCCCATGACCTGATGGAATGGTTTGAGGCTCTTTATGGTCCTGGAGCAAGCAGGTGCCCTTAGGCTCTACTAGTATGAGAAAGGACATATGGAGATGTTACTGGTACCCGCTCAAACCAATCGATGATGAACGGGAAGACAGTGATACAGTGGTATTAACCTCAGTGTTAAAAGTGAGAAGACTGAAATGAATGTCATTATGCTAAAGTCAAGGTATCATCACTTGTCTTCCTGTTGTTCATCAATTTGCTGATCGGGCACCAGTAACATCTTGATATGCCTATCAAGTGCTAGTGTAGCGCAAGGGCATCTGCTCACTCCAGAAACATGACAAGCCTCAAACCATTCTTTTACATCAGGGATGAGGGTCTATAATTATTACTGGTGTTTAGCATATCAAATATGACATTGGTAGCTTGCCAGGCTCTGATGTGCGGGTGGGATACTCTTATAGTAGCTTCTCATCCCGTGCATTTATTGATGAACTGGGCTGCCAGCTTTTCTGCTGGGTGGAGCTCTGACAACCTGTGGAGTCTGGACGTTGAAAATGGTGGCCCTCATGGTGGGGGGGGTTCCTCTGGCTTTTGAGAGGCTCTGCTGGGATGGTGGGCCAGGACTAGAACCTGCCTTCCATCCTGGGCGCCTCATGATCAGCTGTGTACAGGAACAACTGGTAGCAGCTCTGCCCCCTATATCTGAGTCTCTGGATCAGGCATACTTGGGCTTGAAATAGACTGCTGTAGGGTGGGGCTCTAACAACCATGCCTTTTGATCAGCTCTTCAGCTGGGTGGAGCTCTGATGAGCTGTGGCACCCAAATGTGAAAATGGCGGCCCTCATGGTGTGGGGCTCCTCTGACTTCTTGAAAGGCTCTGCTGGGATGGCGGGCCAGGCCTAGAACTCACCTTCCCTCCAGGCACCTCATGATCAGCTGGGCACAGGAAGAGCCGGTAGCAGCTCTGCCTCAGCTGATCACAAGAAGGGGATACAAGGAGTTGTTAATTCAAACATGGTATCTTTTGGTTGTCCCATCAGCAACCTTGGAGATCCTTCATGGGTATTAGAAATTTTTAATTCCTCTTTGCAGGTTCTATTGGAAAATCTACTATCTTGCTTTCCCTAGTTTTGTGTCTCTCATCCTTATTCAGTGTCAGAAGTGTAGGAAGTCCTTCTCATTAAAAAATCAGTTTGATATTTACTCTTCAACTCCCTTACTTAAATTGTAGACATTACACTGAGCTCATCTTTTATTTGTCTTATTTCTTATTCTTCAAAATTCTGAATACAACTTTATATATTTAAACTTGTCTTATGTAAAATAATATATTCATCCTGAAGACTTCTGATGGAGGGAGTTATGCTGGAATCACAGTCTGCGCACAGAACAATTTCAAGAATGGGGTTTTCCAAGGTAGTAGCTCTCAGCAGTAATAGAAATATCATCCATTGGCAAAGTTTCCCTGAGCCATGATGTATTATTTCTAGGATATAGAAAAAATCAATTATGTTGCTTGTGGTGTATGTTGTGCTTTGACTCCCAGATAATTGCTTGTGGTATATGTTGTGCTTTCACTCTTGGACAATCACTTATTTAAGTTTGTAGAAAAATTTTCTGATATAAAGTAGGTTGAAATAAATTCTTGTTCTTGTTCTTGTTCTTGTTCTTGTTCTTGTTCTTCTTCTTCTTCCTCTTCCTCTTCCTCTTTCTCCTTCTTCTACTTATTCTTTTCTTAAATTGTTTCCTTATTCCTAGGGTGACTCATAGAAGTATAATCAAGAATGAACTTGCTAAGTTATGAAATACCATGTCTCTCTTATTTGGGGATGGAGGAGTTGCACCAGTAATGTTTAGGGACTACTGTGGGCTCAGTTCTTAGGGCCCACAGGGTGCCAGATTTCGAAGAATTTGAACTTTGGGCCCCAGTGTACAAAGCATGTGTTCTACAGTTGAGCTCTCTCCTCAGTGCAGTATTTTATAGGCTATCTTTGAAATAGCATACTTTTACTTTTGTGATTCTGCTAGTAGTGATATAAAACACATGGTACCAGGCAGAATATTATATTTCATTCTAATACCAGAAATTGAGTCAATGTAAGGTTTTATTATACATTTACATCAAATTGTATCATTTGATAGCACGTTATACAGCTTTATTTTAAATTTAATATACAACCTTTTAAAACATCTTGATAATATTGGGCCAAAGTACAGTAGAGCAGGCGGGTTGCTTATGTTGCATGTGACCAACCCGGGTTCAATATCTATCACCATTCCTTGAACCTGGCACACTGTGATCCCCGAGCACAGAATCAGAAGTAACCCCTTAACTATGTCAGGTTTGGCCCTAGCCAAATGTATATATTGTAATATTAATGCTAAAATATTTAGACTCATCATATTTTGTTATATATCTGAAACTGAGGAAATTTTTTTATTCTGCATCAGGTGCATTAAAAATTATGGTCACTAAGTAATTAAATAAGTTTCAGAGAGTAATTTTCCATTCTATTGTATTTGCGTATGTAACTCATGTAAAATAATTACACTTCTAATATTAGAGGATGAAATTTTGAGCAGCATGACTCTTGGAAGTGGAGAATAGTTATAAATTGTCAGTAGCCTGATAAACATAAACATGTAGTTTCATCACCATGTCCTGGTTCTTTGTCATCTCTCTGGCGTCATTTATTGTCATCTACACTCCATCAGAAATGTATTCTGGTATGGCTACTTTGGCTATTTATATTAACTGTATTTATAGTTAATCACTTCACTTGTCTTGTCTTCCTATTGATCATCAATTTGCTCGAGCGGGCGCCAGTAACATCTCCATTCGTTGGGAATGAGGTCCATTATAGTTACTGTTTTTGGCATATAGAATGCACCAAGGGTCACTTGCCAGGCTCTGCCGTGGCTCTGGGTTCATCCCAGGGACCCAGTCTTTGTCTATATCAGACCATCAACCATCGAGGGCCCATGAGGCAGAGCCTTGGGTGTAGACAAGCCTGTCTTAGTATATACATTCCTTTTGTTTGCTTTTCTGGGATATGCATGGAGGTATTACATCATCTGTGCTCATGAATCATTCCTTTTTGTGGCTCAGGGACCGTCTTTGGTCAGAAGGCTGAAGCAGATTCACAGTCTGCAAGGCATATACCTTAACTTTTGTATTATCTCTTTGGCCCTTATTATCCTTGTCTGAGTACTTTTCCTTTAGGTAATACTTTATCTGCAATGACTTTCCACTGACAAGGATATAGCTTTTTCTTTTAGGCGTTATCACATATTTGATCTATCAGTTAAACCTTTGTGACAATGAGCATTAACTCATTTTGTTCTACCAAATTTCAATGTGTAAATCAATATTGAGGGGCCGAAGCAATAGCACAGAGGGTAAGGCGTTTCCCTTGCGTGCAGCCAACCCGGGTTCAATCCCTGGCATCCCATATGGTCCCCGAGCACCACCAGGAGTAATTCCTGAGTGAAGAGCTAGGAGTAACCCATGAGCATAGCCGGGTGTGACCCAAAAAACAAAATGAATAAATAAATAAATAAATTTTGAATATACCTCATACATATATAGTATGGTACAATTTATTTTTTGTTTTCATTTACTTTGCCATGTGGTCATATAATTTCCAGAAGACAAACAGTTCTGTGTATCTTCTTGCAGGTATTTCTGTCATGTAGAACAATGAGTTGAATCTTGTAACACGATATAATGTGTGAAGAATTGTTCTACAAAACTTCTCAAAATAGCAAGTTAACCTGTTATTTGAATAGATAATTGTGATTTCTATCCCCTCATCCTCATGAACAAGGTGCCATGAGTTATAAGAAAATCGATTTACAGACTTAAACCACTGCTGCATGTCTATTTGGGAAATTGCACCATCTTCTTGGCTATTAACATGCTGGGCCATTAAGGGATGCAGCACTACCTTGATAAACTATCCTATTGCTTCATTATTCTCATTATCAATTAACGTCAAATGACTATTGCTGAACTACAACTACATTATTGATTTTTCAATTTTAAAAAGTTGCTCCATGAATATTTTAGCACAACTTTAAAGCAATGAAATGAAATTATATTCCACTGCAACTTGAAAGGCGATATAATCCAGATGATTTTTAGCTTTCCTGTAGAGTTTGAATTGTTCTTAAGGTTCTATGATAATAACTCTATTTTTCCTATTGAACATTTTGCCAGGATATGATTTTTTTTCAGTTATTAGATTGCTTTTGTTTTATTTGAACATTTCCCAATTTGATATCTCCTTTATTCAAAGAATGATCAAAGGACTTTTTTGCTCTCTGATCTCCAGTTCTTCAAACAGCCTTGAATGACATTTCTCATTACTTTCTGAAAATACCCAAGGTAAAACAGAATATCTACAATATAATATAGAACCATTTCAAGCTATTAAAGACAGTGGCTAAATTTATTAAGTTTATGTTTGCCAGAACTGTTGTCAGCAATTTTGCTACCATAATGAAAGTGTTATCTAATAGTTTATATATTTTAAGAAGTACTCACTTTTCCTTTTTTATTTCCTGACTAAAATTTACCTAGATAATTTCCTACTGGGCTTTATGCTAAGTATTTGCAATTTTGACATGCTAAGAAGCAAGTCCAGTGTTTATTTTCTCTTTTATCACCTTTTGTTTCTTTCTACTGTAAAAACATACTAATGGGGAAAGTTAATATATTATGTGGGAGAAATTGAGCCAGATGTCAAGTCTTGTTTTAACCTCACAACATTTTTTTTAAAATTTCACTTATTTTTTCATTAGTTTTACATGGATAAAGTACTATCTTAATTTGATTAAAATTTAAAAATGATTAATTATACAGCTGTACAGCTGTATTGCCTCAAAGACAGGATACTAAGCACTCTTAGATGAGCTCACTTCCAAATTCATTAAATCGATAATTTCAGAAACCATTCTGAAATGAGATCACTCATATGTAATTTCTTATGATAAAATAATGCTTGCTTTAGTTAGACCAGAGACCTAAAAGCCCTTTAAGATATTACCCTTGTGTGGCAACCTTATATTTATTAGCAAATGATATTGCAACAAGAGAGATATAGAGGGAGAGAAGACCATACTTTTGCAGAAGCAAAGGTTTAAGCAATTCATCTACAAGTCAAGGAATGCTCAGAATTTCTTGTAACAGAAACTTGGATGAAGTTGAAGTAGTATTTCTGCACACAGACCCAGAAAAAAAAAGGAATCAGAGCATGGAGAAAAGACAGACATCATTAAGTCAAGGAGAAAGACCTGGAAATACCAACTCCAATAAGTCTTAATATCTAACATTCTACTTGCTATTTTCAGCACCCAGGAATGTGAAGAATATATTTTCTTGGCTATTTCACTAGCCATCCATTTTTCTATTGCATCCCTAGAAAATACATGTAAAATCTTACACATAAGTAATCAATTGGTTTCAGAAACTCAAGAAGCTATTAAGCAAGTAGTTGATTCTTAAAATTAAAGTTATTGATCATTTATCTTTTCTGAACATGAAAATAAAAACAAAAGTAATAATTTGCTCTCATATAAGAGAATATATATATATATTACATGGGAAAATCTGGTCAAGGCAAACTGATACATATTTATTTTTTTTCTAATAAGTCAATGCAATATTTTTAAACCAACAATTTAAAATATCTCCATTGCAATAGTTATAGGAGCATAAATAAATGGAGATTAGAAATGTTTGATCTTTATTTATTCCATGATTTTTCTCAGGCAAGCTTCTAATGACAGAAAATTAACATTTTTTTTAACTTTTAACCTACATAAAACAGCTAATGATATACCAAAAGTTATTAAAGGAAGTATGAATTCCTAGTCCAATTTTGAATGTTTTTCTAAGTTTTGACATACAATGTGTCCATGTAACTATTAAAATTATTTATAACATTTAAATACTATTTATATTTTATAATGTGTAACATTTTTATTAGAAATTAGAGATTTTACTTTTTAAATTTTGAAAATATAAATACCTAGTTATATTTAGAAAATATAATTCATGCATATACATTTTTACTTTGTTGAATTATTTTAATAGGATTTAAAATATTTTCTCATATGTAGCATACAATAAAATTAGCATGAAAATAATAATAAGCAGAATCTAAAAACAGATCTACATAACTGGAGTTTACCAAAGGCATTTGGGATGGGGAGAGCTGTTCATAGGAGACACCGCGACAACGGTGAAGGACAAACATGGACACTTTGGTGAAAGAGTGAGTTGTTGAAATATTGTATGAATGAATACTTATCAATAACAGTTTGTACGTCAAATAAAATTATACATTAATTTAAACCATGATTATTTGTTAATGTATCTTTTGGATTTCATTGTGAATTTTATAATATTATTATTGAATATTTAAAATAAAGATATATTAAATGAATTTATTTGCTTCATTTTTTGTTAGATATTGCCTAGAAAAATCACTTTAATGTCATGAGCTGCCATACAATGACTTATATTTCCTATTTCAACATGTATGGCAAGATGATTTCATATGGTAGAGAACTGGGCTTGACAGCAAGGTATTATAGAGAATTGCTCTATAATGATGATGGCTATAGTGATGACTTTATTCACATTTAATTTTCTAGTTATTACGTATCACAATTTTAGGTCAGTAAGTTAACATCTGTTATAATTTAGGTTATGCCTATTCATTTTCATTTCTCAATTTCTCCTTATTTTTATTTGAAGTATCAGAGCTTTTACTTTGCACTTGTTTTTATTGTTATTTTGTTTTAGGTTTACAGCCAGCAGCTCTCAGAAATTACTTTTTGAAATAGAGAAACTTTCCCCAAATTATCTTAAAGTTTATTTTTTTTTTTATTTATTTCCCATTTATATGACATTATTTTCTTCACCCTACTTATATAAATCTATTTTTGAATATGAATGCATATTTTATGGCGTCGAGACTCCTAAAAAGGAATAACAACTTGACATGCAATAGTTTATTTTCATATCTTCTTAGCATATTTTATTATTATAATGGATCAATTTTCTTTGAAATCCTGTAGTTTTTTATACTTTGTATTAACTTTTAATATTCAGCCTTTTTCTAAAATTAAAATAACTGAAAGTTTTAGTAGTTGATTTTTCTTTCTAAGAGACCAGGCAGGTATACAAATAATGGCATTTATTTTAATTTCTTATTTTTTTTGTGGTTTTTTGTTTATAACACTTCACTGAAGTGGCTCTTGAAAATGTCATGTTGAAGTTTACATTAGAAGAGTTCTGATGATTATCATTTCTCATGAATACTAATTCCTCTTAATTCGAGTGTATATATATTCCTCTTACTCCATATTTATGAAGAAAAGATAATTATTTCCATTGATTTAATAAGCAATTTTTTAGAAGTTTTCTCACTTTGTTAAGATTTTAAAATTTATGAGTCGACAGACATTTTGGAATATGGCATCATAAATTTGTTTTAATGTTAGATATGAGTACAAGATTTATGCCCTTAGGAAAAGTTGTGTTACTTGTGTTCATTAATAATTATTTCATTCTAAAATTTTCCTCATAGCTCTCTCCCTCCTTATTCTCCCCTGTTTCAAAGCAATCTGATAAGAATACTTAAAATGCAAGCATTAGAGACATTGGAAATGAATATTGTGCTAATCTTTTTGGTCTTCATCATGCTTTGCAGCATCTCATCAAAGTTTGTATATTCTGAAGCACAGAACCTAAGTTTGTTTTGGATCCCACAGCACAAAGACAGACAATGGGCTCATCTTTGCAGCTGGAGATAGCAGCAGATTAGTGGGGCCCTAAGTTAACAGGGTCCATTATCTTGTTTATCCCCTCCCCATTTACATTTATATGGGCAGCGATCAAAGTCAATATTCACTGCCTAGATATACACACAGGTATCTGAGGTTGCAGTATTTTCCCTTGATCCCAGTCCCCAAGTCCCTTTATCTTGCCCAAACTGAGAATTCATTCCTATGCCGGGCTCTCAATGCATGGGCATGTTGCCTCTTCAGGCAGAAAACATAACTGTGTTAAGTGTGGGCCAAAAGTGTATTTTTTTTTACTCAAAGCTCCACACCTGTTCTCAAATAGAGGCCATCCAGAAAAAGTTAATAAGAATCAAGCAATTGTGCAGTTGTAAATTGCAATTTACAATTTACTTAAATTTACTGCAAGAGGTAAATGTGCAGTGAGCGCCTGATTTGAGGGTTCAGTGAGCGCTTTCTGGAAAGACTAAACCAAGTCTGTGGAACTCTGACTTGTCTTGCTTTCTCCCCCATCCCTCAGTAGTAGTATTCTGGGAACTCAGGGGTCCCTCTGGTTGAGGCCTGGCAACCAATCAGGCTTGATAGTCAAATATCTCAATGCTAAGGTCCTGGGACAGGGTGTTTCTGAAACTCTGGAGTACTGGACTACCCATATGCATGTGGTGTGGTGCAATATATTATAAGGACTTTAGTACACATTTTGTTCTATTTGGGGGGGGGGGGGGGGGGGGGGGGGGGGGGGGTCATGGTGTGGAGATTTCTCTGGTTCCTGTGAGGCTCTGCTAGGATGGCAGGCCAGGGCTAGACCCTCCTTTGTGCCTCATGGTTAGCTGCACACAGGGAGAGTGGGGCAGCAGCACTGCCCCGTGTATTAGAGTCACTGGATCAGGCCTACCTGGGGTTGAAATAGAGCTTGCTGTAGGGGGGACTCTGAGGAGAAGGGCTTATGATCCGATTTTCTGCTGGGTGGAGCTCTGATGAACTGTGGAGTCCAGATGTTGAAAATGGCGGCCCTCATAATGTGGGGGCTCCTCTTGCTTCTTGTGAGGCTCTGCTGGGATATAATAAAAATTATTATAAATAACATTATGTAACATAATAACATAATGTATAACATGAATTTTATATTGTATGGGTGATTGTGTCCACTTATACACATAGGAAGTTCTATTTGAACTTAAATTTCTATTCTTTTAAGAAAAGGCCTTTAGTGGGAATGCCGACTGGCTGAGCACTTTTGGAAAAACAATCTGGACATTCCTCCAAAAACTTGACATTGAGCTCCCATTTGTCCCAGGAATGCCATTCCTGGGAGTGTACCCTGGAATCCAAAAGCATACAGCAGGAATACCATCTGCACTTCTATATTCATTACAGAAATTTTCACAATAGCCACAATCTGTAAACAACCAGAGTGCCCAAGAACAGAAGACTGGATAAAGAAACTGTAGTACATCCACAGAACGGAATGCTATGCAGCTCTCAAGAAAAAATAAGTCATGAAATTTGCCTACAAATGGGTGCACATGGAGAGTATAATGCTGAGTGAAATTACTTAGAAGGAAAAGGACAGATACTGAGTGACTACATTCATTTGTGGAATATAAACATATACCAGTGTTCTATTAATTGTTGAAATTGGCAACACCAGACTAGAACTGAGCATTCAATGTACACAACAGGATTTACATGATAGTTTCTAAATATATTTAGGCAAGCCACAATGTGTAAGAGGAAAGAGAGACACACAGAAGAGAGAGAGAGAGAGAGAGAGAGAGAGAGAGAGAGAGAGAGAGAGAGAGAGAAGGAAGAGAAAGTGCCTGCTATAGAGGCAGGCTGGGGAGAGGAGAGATAATTAGGGGACTTTGGGGGGCAGGAAAAGTGCACTAATGGAGGGATGGGTGTTAGAACACTGTATTACTGAAACCCAATAAAAACATGTTTTCAATTGTATAACTCACAGGGTTATAATAAAATAAAATTTAAAAAAATGCTTTTCACTCCCTTGTAATACTTGACTCCTCCATAACAGATCATGATCATGACTCCACCAAACAGATGAAAGGAAAATAAGTTAGTTACTCATAGTAATTAAGTATTTTTGGATCATCATCACAGGCACAAATGGTGGTTGAGTCACAGGTTCAATATGTTTTCCAAAGATTTATTTCCTTCAAGTTGTCAGTTGTTGGCGACTGGAGGGTGAAATATTCCTAATAGCATTGCTGTTACAAGGTGTTTGTAAAATAGTTTCTAAATTTAAAAATAACACATTTGTATTATATAAAAGTTAAGGAATAATAATTCACAATCTATAAATTAATTGGAATAGCCTGTGTTTCAGATTTCAACCAAAAATACTCTTTCAACCAAAAAATACTATTTTTTAGGCAGGAAGATGCTATAGAGATTCAAGTTCTTGCCTTACACTTGGTTTGAATCCTAGACAAGACAAGTTCAAAACTGCTAAGATTGATCACTGAGCAAATCTAGAGTAACCCATAAACATCACCAGGCATAGCCCCAAAGCCAAATAAATGATTACTTTTTCATTTTTATCAAGCTTATAAAGTTAATTCAATTTTTTAGTAAAATAATATTTAGGCACTGATTATCATTTGAATATTGTATATAACATGTTTAAATTAATATGAATGCCAAAAGAAATATACTTTAAAGAGGAAAAAAATTATATATGCATAAATTTCATGAAAAATGAAATTTCATGAAAGAATGAAATTTCATGGGACTCAGATACACGGAGCAGAGCTGCTACTGGCTCTCCACATGCCAGATGATCATGAGGCATCCTGGCGGGAAGGCAGGTTCTATCCCTGGCCCGCCATCCCAGCAGAGCCTTGCAAGAAGCCAGAGGGACCCCCACACCATGAGGGCCGCCATTTTCAACACTGGAACTCCACAGCTCCTCAGAGCTCTACCCAGCACATCCTGTGTGAGGCTACTACAAGAGTATCCCACTGGCAGGGCAGGCTACCTATGTCGTATTTGATATGCCAAAAACCAGTGACAGTTATAGACCTCATTCCCATGACCTGAAGTAATGGTTTGAGGCTCTTCATGGAGTGAGCAGATGCCCTTGGGCTACACTGGGATGTCACGACATATGGAGATGTTACTGTTGCACACTCGAGCAAAGCGATGAACAGTGTGAAGACAAGTGATACAAGTCAATAATTTTCATGAATACAAATTAAATGTATCGAGTATTTATTTCCAATTAAGTAGACTCAAATATAAAATGTCCCCCAAAATTATCATTAAAATACTTTTGTAGAATGTAATCTAAAATAGCTCTGTAGAATACAATCTACCTTTGTAGAATATAATTCAAACCATTGAAACTATCACACAGATATAAAATAAACACTGGCATATTATCACTGTATCACTGTATCACTGTCTTCCCATTGCTCATCGATTTGCTCGAGCGGGCCCCAGTAACATCTCCATACGTCCTGTCACATGCTAGTATAGCCCAAGGCATCTGCTCACTTCAGGAACATGAAGAGCCTCAAACCATTCCATCAGGTCATGGGAATGAGGTCTATAATTGTTACTGGTATTTGGCATATCAAATATGACATGGGTAGCTTGCCAGGCTCTGCTGTGTGGGTATTATTATTATATATTATTATGATATAATGTACTTATATATTTATACAAATGTGAATTCCACCCTTTTAATCAGTCAATACCACACTACACAAAATATTCTAACTCTTATCTTTTTCCCATTTATAGTAGGAATCATTCCATGTTAGTATAATAACATATTATTATATGCACATTATATTAAGACATTTTTACATAGAAAGTTGTAAATACAAGGTGTATAGCATAAGAAACATCATCTTGGAATGTTATACACATAACCAATAAATTCACTTAGTATGGTAAGAAATGGAAATATAATGGGAAAATATGCAAATTAAATTAGATATTGTTCATATGAATGGACTTAGTGTACATATTAGGCATATATTTTATACATAGAATGGGATAAAGTAAATGAATGCCTATACAGTAATTTCTATTTCTTGCTATCCTTGAAATAAATTTTGGTGTGTATAAAATGGTATGCATTTAACATGTACATAATACTATACATATATAATGTGGAAGACATTAAGTAAATGATATATTCCTAAATTGGAACTTGGATATATCACAATTGCACTAATATTATAACATTTATTATGCTATAAAGTACAAAGGCCTAGAAATAATAATAAAATCAATAGCAAAAAGAAACTCCAGTGTCTGCAGCAGCCTTGAAATGCCTTTTCTACTAAAGCAACACTTCATAAAGTATTGTTGCTTTTAGGACTGAGGCATCTAAATTAGCGAAAGCGTATATGCTTTGTCTCAGTCATATAAATTGAATTATTTATCCTAATAATTAGAAAAGTATATGCAAACATTTTTCAAAATTCCTAGCAATGATTACAAAATGTAAGAGATAGAGAATAATTACATTTTACTTTCAGACAGAGTATAATTGAAGATAACAAATGTGTTTTAAAAAGACTGAGAATTTAACACATAGTTTTATATTAGTCTTACATTTTTAATACAATCTTTACATGCAATTTTAGAAAGTGAAGTATTGGGTAATATAACTTTTTATTTAAAAATTTAAAAAAATTCTGAATATTTGATTCTTAACTTATTAAATATATGGTTTTAGGGGCTGGAGTGCTAGTACACTACTGTAGGTAGGTAGGGCATTTGCCTTGCTATGGCGTACCTGAGTACTGTAGACAGACAGACAGAGAAAATTTTATATGTATAGTTTTTTAAAGTTTTATCGCTTCACTTGTATCACATGTTTTCCTGTTGTCATCAATATGCTTGAGCAGGCACCAGTAACATCTCCATTTGCCCCTTTCAAGAGCTAGTGTAGCCCAAGGGTCTCTGTTCATTCCAGAAACATGAAGAACCTCAAACCATTCGTTCAGGTCATGGGAATGAGGTCTATTATTGTTATTGATTTTAGCATATTAAATATGACAAGGGGAGCTTGCCAGGCTCTGCAATGTGGGCACCCTTAGTTTTTTGCACTTTCTGTTGTACTGTGCAGCCGCAAAGTGGCTATGCACAATGAGGAGAGCCAGTAGCATCTCTGCCACATGTATCTGTGTCTCTGGTTTATGGTAGACAGTCCAGGAGCAGTTTATTTATTTTAATTGTTTTAATAAGTCCATGAATGATAACATTTATTTTAAAATTTTTTATTAAGCTTTTAATAATTTTTAAGAATTTATTTTAATAAGTCTATAAATGACAACATACTTACAGTTATCAATTCTAGTCCAGCTAGTTAAATAATTTAATTCAGTATAAGAAAACTAATCTAGTTATACTAGAGGGACTCTCTCGATGGGATCCTCTTTGGTAGGAGACAGACATCGGGCAGAGCTGCTACTTGCTCTCCCTGTGCCCAGTCGCTCACAAGGCGCCAGGAGGGATGGAGGGTTCTGCCTGGCCGCTCCAAGGCCTTGCCAACCAGACGACCCCCACTCCATGAGGGCCTCCATTTTCCACATCCGATTTCCCGTCAGACCTCCACCCAGGACCAGCTATCCAGCAGCTCTCGAGATCCACCCTGTGCAATCTTTTAATCCCAGGTATGCTGATCCAGAGACAGACATGGGGCAGAGCTGCTACTTGCTCTCCCTGGCCCAGTCACCAAAGGCGCCAGGAGGGTGGAAGGTTCTAGACCGGCCCGCCAGCCCAGAGAGCCTTCACAACAGCGCGACCCCCACTCCAGAGGGCCTCCATTTCCATCTGGACTCTCTCCGAGCTACAGCAGACCAGCCTAGGCGTGGTTATAAAAACTAAGAGATTATACAAAGTATGCACCTGAGCCCAAGCCCGTGTTTTTTGTTGCCATCAGTACAATTAGCCTCACGATGGTGAGACTTTTATTGGGCAAGAGTGCCTGGGCCCACTAGTGCTATGGAGATGTTCTGGGCCCGCCGAGCATCGACGGAGCGTGGGAAGGGATGGTTGAAAATACTGAGAATAGGGAATCATCAGTGCTTTTCCATATGGATAAAAAAAAGAGAAGACTGCAGTCTAAGTCAGAATTCTTATGTCCATACCCAAGCAACTGTGTTGTAGAACATCACCCATTGCATGTGTCTCTGTGGATCAACATTCCAGTGAATGTTCTAATCACTCAAGTACAAAATTTTTCCTGAAAATTTCCTTTTCTGCTCTCTCTACTCTCAAATTTTTGCCATGAAACACACTTCTTATGACGTTACAATGTCATAAAGTTGACTTTGAAGCTACAAGCCCATAACTTACGACTCTGAAGACAGAAGCCCATCACCTTCCAACCTGTCAGTCTGTTATCAAATAAACTCCCTTCTCAGCCCATTGCCATGTCTCTAAATCATTGCTCCTCAAGAAACAGTGGAACTGAATCTTCATAACTACTAGTTCACGGAAGCATACATCAGTCATTGTTTGAGTACAGAAATGACTAAATCTTTATCCTGCAGCTACCAAGACCCTGGGAATTCAGCAATTATCTCTAGAACCATGCATATAGCATGAGCAAGGCAAAGTCAACCACATGAGCCATAGACTCTTAGTCACATGACACAGTTTTTTTTTAGGAAGGGCAATGGCTAAGTAGAGTCAGAAGGAGTCTGCCTATGTGCACTAGCGAATAGATGGTGGAGGGAGGAAGGGTGTTGTTAACAGCTACAAAGAAGCTGTTAAAGCACTGTCCTTTAGTCTCTCAAGCAGAGGCAAGGTTGAAGTATTGCTGACACCCAAGGATGTCTGCTGCCAGCAATAACAAGGCCAATTAATCTACGTTATTCTCTGCACACGTCAAGTTTACCCCAGCAACAGGTCAGTTCTCAGAGAATACAGGACCTGTGACTTTCCCACAGGCCCTGTCACCTCTAGTGATCAAGGAGCTGTGCCAGGGAGGACACCAAAAGGTCTCCCAACTTTTTCGAGTTGCCTTTTTCTTATTTCAGCATAAAGAAATCACTATGTTAAAAATAGAAAGGTCTTTGCTGACACATAGTCTTTCAAACCCAAATTTGAAATTTGTTTCACAAATTAAATTCACTTCAAGCATTATTCTCATGGATGAATTTTATCATTGACATAAGCTTTGCATTTTGTTTTCAACTGGAACTAAATTTTATCAAATGAGGAAAACAAAAACCTCTGTTTCTTCTTTAAGGCACCAATATAATAGACTGTCACCTGACTAAAATGCGCTCTGGTTGTGTTGTTCCACAAAATATATTAAAGGTGAAATGACAACAGTTCTGTTTTGTATTATTTGACAAGGACATGACATTAAGTGTTCAGAATTAGTTTCTGAACTAAATATTCGAAAAAGGATTTATCTCAATAATTAAGTTTCCTTTTTAAGAATATCTTTTCTGCTTGAGTAATGTAGCTACTAATATTCGAAATCACAGTTTTTTCAGTAAAAAAATAAGCTATTGTACAAAAACTGAGAAGTACACTCCATTAACCTTTCTGTCCTTGGAAATCAGACTGATTTATTGTGCAATTTCAATTAGCTTGTCAGACAAATGTACTGGTGCTACAATTGTTTTCTTTGGTTTAGTTTTGGGAAACAATTTGTACCAAGATTTAAATAAGCTTAATTTTTTTTTCTTCTGGGAGAATTACCAGACATTGCATACGGATACAATATTAAAAATGCTTTTAAAACCCAAGTACAGTATGAATAAGTGAAATGGCTTATGATTTTGAATTCAATGCATCTTTGTATGATGAGTGGCCTCACCAGTGCACTTACCAGTGAATGAGGAGGATGTTGCCTAATATTTTATATTAAATAAAAATGGAACATCCACCCTCAAAGACATGATCAGTTAATCTTTGATAAAGGTGCAAAGAGTCCAAGCCTGTTCAACAAGTGGTGCTGGGAAAACTGGACAGCTACATGTAAAAAATGAATTTGGACCTGTGTCTAACACCTTGCACAAAAATCAGATCAAAATGGATTAAAGATCTCAATATCAGACCTGAATCCATAAAGTACATTGAAGAAAATATAGGAAAAACCCTCCACGACATTGAAGCTAAAGACATCTTCAAAGGTGAAACACCATTACCAAAGCAACTAGAAGAATATATAAACATATGGGATTACATGAAACTGAAGAGCTTCTGCACCTCGAAAGAAACAGTGACCAAGATAGAAAGACAGTCCACAGTATGGGAAAGAATATTCAGCCAATACCCATCTGATAAGGGGTTAATATCCAGGATATATCAGGCACTGGTACAGCTATATAAGAAAAAAACAGCCAACCCCATTAGAAAATGGGGAGAAGAGATGAACAGAAATTTTGACAAGGAAGAAATCCGAATGGCCAAAAGGCATATGAAAAAATGCTCATCATCACTAGTCATCAGAGAGATGCAAATCAAAACAACAATGAGATATCACCTCACACCTCAGAGAATGGCCCATATCCAAAAGGGTAAAAGCAACAAGTGCTGGCGTGGATGCGGGAAAAGGGGACTCTCATACATTGTTGGTGGGAATGTCGACTTGTACAACCTTTCTGGAAAACAATATGGACATTCCTCCAAAGACTAGAAATTGAGCTCCCCTTTGACCCAGCCATACCGCTCCGGGGGAATATACCCTGGGAAGCCAAAAACACACAGCGGAAACACAATCCGCACTTTTATTTTCATAGCAGCACTATTCACAATAGCCAGAACCTGGAAACAACCAGTATGCCAGAGAACTGATGACTGAATAAAGAAACTGTGGTACATCTACACAATGGAATACTATGCAGATGTCAGGAAAAATGAAGTTATGAAATTTGCCTATAAGTGGATAGACATGGAAAGAATCATGTTGAGTGAAATTAGTCAGAAGGAAAGAGAGAGACATAGAATGACTGCATTTATTTGCATGACATAAATATACCAGGTGATCTTACCAAAAGTGGAAATTATCACAAGCGCGTGGGAGTCAGAGGTTAGGTAAGATAGAGAAGGGAACATCTGTGAATAAATGTCAAAAGGTCTGATACCAACATAGAACTGAGCATTAAATACAGGCAAAAAAAATGCAAATGATGACTTCTAAGTGTATCGTAGTGCAACCCACAATGTGTAGGAGGAGGAGAGAGAGAGGGAGAGAGAGAGGAGATAAAGAACCTGCCATTTAGGCAGGACGTGGGAGGGGGAAGGAATTGGGGACATGGGTGGTGGGTGATGGGCACTGGTGGAGGGCGGGGTGCTGGAACACTGTGTGACCGAAACCTCCAAGCGTGAACAACGTTGTAATTGTATATGTCATGGTGGTATAATAAAATGTTACAAAAAAATGGAAGATTATGTTGAGCGAAATTAGCAGAAGGAGAGAGACAGATACAGAATGACTGCTTTATTTGCATGGCATAAATATATATGTACACATTATGATACCAATATCCAAGGTCAAGTGAAACATATATCAGGGGTCTGTCAAAGGTGGAAATTATCACAAACGTGGGGAGTCGAGTTTAGGTAAGACAGAAAATGGAACAGGGTGCTAATAATAGTCGAGGGTACTAATGCCAACCTAGAACTGAGCATTAAATAGAGGCAAAAGGATACAATGACAACCTTTTAATGTATGTTCTGTAATCCAAGTCTGGAGGGGGAAAAGAGAAGAGAGAGAAAGGGAAAGAAATAAAGAACCTGCCATGGGCGGGCGGGAGGGGAGGGAACCGGGATGTTGGTGGTGGGAGATGGGCCTGGTGGAGGGGCGGGTGCTGACCTGTAGCCAAACCCAAACTTTTTAATGTATATCTTTTTATTGTTACCGGATAAAACAAAAAATGGAACAACTTGGTTAATCTACCTCAATCGTATATTTTATGTTTTGTGTGGAAAATTAAACCCTCTAAAACAAGAGACAGATAAAAAATGGAATTGAGACACATACAATTACCAGTAATATGACAATGATTAATAGTACAAAGGGGGGAAGATTAGTGAGAATTTTTGAATTTTCAAATGACCACAAGGCACTGATTGGCCGTTAGAGCAGGCACCTTATTATATAGTGACTCTTTTATCTTCACTTATGATTTACATAAAAGAAGATAGTTATAATTATTATTTTTCTTTGCAATAAGCTTGATGCCTACCTAGCTACTACTTTCAGTTGCCTATTTTGCTATTAATAATAGGGAATTTATTTGTAATATATCCTAGTTTCTTAAAATTGTAAGATATTCTAAGTAAAAAAAAATCTAAGAAAAAGGAAAGTTACTGCATTTTTCTACTAGTACTACATTTTTCTCAAGAAACATTTCATTAATCTGTATCTCCCAAAACATGGTTCAAATACGATTAAAACAAGTGTGCATTAATATTTAGAATAGTGAAAAGTAGAAATTTTGTCATATAAATATTAAATTTAGATTTTAAACAATAACATCATTTCTTCTTTTTACAAATTCATAGTTTCAAAATTTTATGAAATGGAGCACTCAAAGTTTCTTTTCTAGTGTTCTTTAACATATCAATAATTTCGTCTCTAACTTAAATCTTTTTGGTATTTCTCTCCACTCTATTACCTTTGGCACAATTAAATTCTCTTGTGCATCTCTTAACTTTCAATTTGAGCTAAATTATAGAAAAACTTCCTAATACTCTTCCTAGTTCTGTAGAACACCAAAAAATAGAATTTTAGAGCAGTGCCATATTTATAATTCATACTAGAAACTTGGTAATATATAGAACTGTTAACTGGCATAAAGGTTATGTGTTGATAAGAATAAATCCGTAGTCTAATATTTTAAGTGTTTTTGCTAGCAGTTTTTACAAGATAATATATACAGAAGCACATGAATAGTTATCATACATGTATACCTTTGCCAAAAAGTTGCCTATAGCCATATACAGAGTTACATTTCATATTTGAAATTATTCCTGTGAAAATGTACCACAGGAAAAACTGAAGGAAATCAGTTTTCTTTGATTTCACTTCTGACAACAGTTATAAAAAATAATTGTATTCTTAAATTAGCCATATTTTATTTTACAAAGACTATAATTGTAAAATTAGTGGCATAGCCTTCATTGTCCACAAAATACAACTTTAAGAAGCAACTGATAAACTATCTTTTTCATAGGGAATAAAATTCCCAAGTAAGTAAAAGTGGCTGTCACTGAATTATGGATAGTCCACTAATAGTGTTATTTGAGAACCCTGATCAGTTAACTCTGATTTTATCCACGTTGAAGATAACACAAGAAACTTAAAGAGCATTTAAACTATGTTTCAGTGAGAAGAATAAAATATTTTATGGTTTAACTAAAAGCTTCCATAGATCAAATATCTGCATTAACACTCCCCATGCCTAATTCTTTTATGATAGGGATCTTAGTGTTATTTTTAGGCAAACAACATACAAAAAGGAAAGTGCAATAACCTTGTATTGGCTGAAAGGAGGGAAAGAGGTCAGGATTTATTTCCATGAAGCCAACTGAAATTCATATGTTGTTACATAACAAGAGAGAAATGAAGCAAAAGAGATTTAATATTAAAAAGTGTCTTACACTGGAAGTGTACTTCAGGACAGGCCTATTTGGATATGAATCACAGAGCACAGCACCCCAACTTTTTCTCTAAGAAATAATCAATATTTTATACATACATATGCATATATAGTATGTAACATCTATGCTGATTTAATTTAATCTAGCATTAAGACATAATAAAGCATAAATACTTTGCATCCAGTGTTAATTCAGATATCAATTCTTCTTTTCTTTTTCTTTTTCTTTCCTTTTGTTTTATTTCTTAGTTCTTTTTTTTTTTTGCCCAACAGGCAGAGCACCAGAAATGTTGACACTAAATATGAGAATAAAGTCTATGTTGAGAGCAATAGAACAATGTTAGATCATGTTACTGTGAAGCAGTAATGCAGGTGGGTGTGCTCAAAAGTAAAAATTCAACTGATTTATTGTTGATATTTCTAAACTCTAGAAAGTAAATGCTATTTATATTTATTCAAAAAACGAAAGCAATTGCATGTTTATTTTTGAAGCAGGAATTTTAGATGTAAATTCTATCACTAGCAAAATGAAGTTTTTCTTAAACACAATGACCTTGTCTTGAACCGTTCTACCACATTGTTTCTCTGACTGTCAAGTAGAAAAATCGAACATGACATGAAAAATCTTGTGAAACATTTTTTGAAAACTACCAAGTTTTCAATATTTTTAATTGGTCTGAGGCTTTGGGTGCCAGAAAGGTAGAAGGAGGGTTAAGCTCCTTTTCTTACACCCAGTCAGGCTCGATTCCTAGTGCTGTGTGTGGTCTCCTGAGTATTGCCAGCAGTGATTGCTGAATACAGAGACATGAGTACCACCAGGTGTGACACTCACCCCAAAAAGCAAAGAAAGAAAAAGGGTTCACTTTTTTCTGTGTAAACATTAAACATAAGGAAAACCTATATTCTTTCAAATATAACAGAAACCAGTTCAGAGCATGAAAATGCAGCTACCTTCACTGTCTGTCTTCCTGTTTATCATTGATTTGCTTGAGCG
The DNA here is from genome assembly GCA_021461705.1 of Cryptotis parvus. Taxonomy (NCBI): domain Eukaryota; kingdom Metazoa; phylum Chordata; class Mammalia; order Eulipotyphla; family Soricidae; genus Cryptotis; species Cryptotis parvus. The sequence goes on along the minus strand of JAJIBD010032841.1, from coordinate 26,079 downwards.
GGCACCAGTAACATCTCCATATGTCCTGTCTCATGCAGGTAGATCCCAAGGGCACCTGCTTGCTTCAGGAACATAAAGAGCCTCAAACCATTCCATCAGGTCATGGGAATGAGGTCTATAATTGTTATTGGTATCTGGCATATCAAATACAGCATGGGTAGCATGCCAGGCTGTGCCGTGTGGGTAGCATACCACTATGGCAGACATGGGGCAGAGCTGCTACTGGCTCTCCCTGTGCCCAGCAACTCATGAGGCTCCAGCGAGGTGCCTTACTTATGTCAATAAATAAGCTACCTTACTTATGTCAATAAATTTTATCCTTCACATTGGTTTTGAACTGTCAACAAGCACACTGTGAAAGATACTAAATAGTAAAAAAAAGATAAAAAAGTTTACTGAAATCAGTTTTATTATCATTCTGTTAAAACTCATTTAACAGAATCAAGGCACAGATCATGCAACCATTAAGAAGCTTAAATGAATAGATAGTAGGAAGCTGGTTTGTATTTCTATATGCAACACTTCCTGGGTACCTGCTCTGAAGGACTTGACCAAAAGGGATTCTATGCTAGGATGAGACTCAGGTGGTAAAACCTATTTCTTGTGCTAGGCTATGTGTTTGATCCTTAGAACCATATGCCTTCACTCAGTTTCTGAGATAAACTTGGGAACATTGTTATTAACAGATTTGAAGTTGTTTTTCTATTGCATGCTTTCTTTTGGTGAAATTAGGGCTTAAAAATAGGTCTTTGTAAGTGGTACAGTTGTCCAATATTAGTGAGTATTTATATGCACACCCCTAAATAAGATTTTCTTCTTTGACATTAAGTGGATGGTGGACTCGGGTCGGAAGTTGCTCTCGTGCTCCATGGAATGCAGGGGGTTTAAAAGGGGAAAGCTGGTTTCTGCTCTGCCAGGTGTATCTGTGTCCGACCCGAGTCCACTGTCCCGAAGGAGCCTCGGAAGAGCCCAGAGAAACCCCCACACCTTGCTGGCAGTGATCTTCACAATCCACACTCCACAGCTCATAAGATCTCCACCGTGTTAATCCAGTCTCCAGCCCGGCTTATCAGAAACCCAGCCTACAAGGACCCACCCTGCAGAGACCCGACCCTTCAGAGGAGAGTATTTCAAGCCCAGGAATGCTTAAGCCTAAGACACAGATACACCCGGCAGAGCAGAAACCAGCTTTCCCGTTGCGTGCGGCCGCTGCCACGCAATTTACCTCCAAATTCACTGTATCACCGTAGCACTGTCTTCCCTTTCATCGCCAATTTGCCCGAGCGGGCACCAGTAACATCTCCATCTACTTGCATGAGACCTCAAAATTACGGTGAATATTCTACCCACCCCTCTGAGAGAACCCACAAAGTAATGAGAATATAGCGACCGCACAGCAGAGCCTGGCAAGCTGTCTGATGCGTGTTCAATATGCAAAAACCAGTAACAGAAATGTTTATTTTCCTGACCACGAAAGAGTCCTTAATACGGCAGCAGGAAGAAAGGTGAACAAGCAGTGCCTGATAAAATTTCATGGCCATCCTAGGCTGCCAAAAAAAAGAAGGACTAAAATGACTGTTTGTACTTTCAATGCACGTACGCTGGCATCGGAAGCATATATTGAGGATCTGATGGTGCAAGCGCAAAATATCAAGAATGACATCATTGGTCTGACTGAGACGAAGAGGTGTCAGTTGCATCATGCTGTATTTGACATCGGAGAAGAATTGTTCCTTGGAACATGTGACGAAAGAGGCATTGGTGGCGTTGGTGTCCTTGTCAACACGAACATGGCCATCAACATTGATTCATTTGAATGGCTAACAAACCGGATAGGATGATTACATTTGAAGAGATGTGGCCCACTGCCAGCAATTTCTATCTTCATTGTCTACGCACCAACATCCGCATACAAAGGAGATGAAATTGAGAAATTCTACATGGAATTGGAGGAGTTCTATAAAAAGATCACACCTTCTATAAGAACATAGTCGGTGATTTTAATGCCAAGATAGGACCAAGAAGATCGGCTGAAGAACTCCACATCGAGACCCATGGCCTAGGATGGAACGAACAGGGTGAGAGACTATCTAAGTTCATCATGTCCACCAAGAACATTCATGGGAACTCACAATTCTAGAAGGCTGAGTTGAAACATTGGACATGGGAATCTGCTAGTGGAAAGTTCTACAATGAAATTGACCACATTATCTTTAATCAATGGTTTTGTCTGACCAATGTTGCTGTAGTCCCCAAATTCCAAAGAGGATCGGACCACCATCTCCTTTGTGCAAAATTCTACTTCCCGCAATGGGGAAAAAAAGGCTGCAAAGTTTAAGAAGAGAACTCCCAGAATGACCACCAACTGGGGACTCTTGGGCACCATTGCAGCAACATGGGAAGATACCATCATTGGCGACATCAATGAAGAATACAACCAACTGGTTCAGCACCTCCATGATTGTGTGAAGAATGCTGAGAGAGAGAAAGACACAAAAGGACGGCTTGTCTTCAGAAACTCTTGAGCTCATTTGCCAGCGTGGCAAGGCGCAAGACTCAGGAGACCAAATGCTAACGTCCAAGCTTGCAAAACAGTGCAGAGAAGCAATAAAAGAAGACCTCAAAGACAGAAGAGCAGAAATACTGGAAGATGCAGCAGAAGTCGGTAAAAGCATTCGCACCGCCCACCTGTCCTTCGCCAACTATAAGACCAATATGACTGCCCTCCGACGCCCTGATGGATCTATCCCATCTTCTAGAAAGGCAATAGAGAAGATTATCCAGGAATTCTACTCAAATCTCTTTGATAGCCACATCCACCTGCCCACATACCAAATTCCACAGGATGGATATGTCATTCCCAACATTCTCCCTTCTGAAATCCGACATGCCATCTCGTCGGTAAAGAAGGGAACAGCACCAGGCCCAGACAAAATCAGACCGGAACATGTGAAGAATCTGCCGTCAGTACTCATCAATACACTAGCTCGGCTCTTCACAGGCTACCTCTCCGAATGCAAGGTACCCTCCCAATGGAAAACCAGCAGGACAGTTCTACTGCTCAAGAAGGGAGACATTCACGACATCGGCAACTATCACCCCCATTTGCCTGTTGTCCATCATCTACAAGCTGTTTACACGAGTCATCCTGAACAGGATTAGCAGAACACTTGATGAAGGACAACCATGTGAGCAAGCAAGCTTCCGGAAATGATTCAGCACAACCGACCATATCCACACAGTAACCAAGCTCATTGAGGTTTGTAGGGAGTACAAGATGCAGCTCTGTCTCATGTTCATTGATTTATAGAAAGCCTTTGATTCTGTGAAGACTGAAGCAGTCATCGAAGCCCTAGCCAAACAGGGTGTTCAAACCCAATACATCAAGATGCTTCGTGAGCTGTATTATGGATTCACCACCAGGAACTCACCACTTACAAAGAAGTGATCATTGATGTCAAAAGAGGAGTTAGACCAGGTGATACCATTTCACCAAAACTTTTCAGCGAACCCTCGAGAACATCATGCAACAATTAGAATGGGAAGGATTGGGAGTGAAGATAGATGGTCGGCAACTACACCACCTCCGCTTCAATGATGACATCATTCTAATAACACCAAACATTAGCCAAGCAGCACAAATGCTGGCTGACTTTGACCAAGAATGTGGAAAAATAGGTCTACAGCTGAATCTAAAGAAAACCATGTTTATGAAAAATGAACTAATTCCAGAGGCCCCATTCACTCTCTGTGGAACAAGCATCTCTGAGTGCAGCAGTTATGAGTACATAGGTCGAGAAGTAAACATGATAAAAACTTAAAACCTGAGCTGTTCAGGACGAAGAGAGCCGCATGGAATGCCTTCAAAGGCATCAAAAAATAGTTAAAAGGACAAAGAACCTCTGGCTCTGGGCACATCTCTTTGACTCCAACGTTCTCCCTGCATTAACATATGCCTCAGAGACCTGGGCCCTACAAAAGCAGGATGAAGGATATATCAGGCACTGGTAGCACTCCACAAGAAGAAAACAGCCAACCCCATCAAAAAATGGGGAGAAGAAATGAACAGAAGCTTCCAAAAAGAAGAAATTCGAATGGCCAAAAGGCATATGAAAAAGTACTCTTCATCTTTAATCATCAGGGGAGATGCAAATCAAAACAACAATGAGGTACCAACTCACCCCACAGAGACTGGCTCACATCCTAAACAGCAAGAACAACCGGTGCTGGTATGGATGTGGGGAAAAAGGACTCTCATCCACTGCTGGTGAGAGTGCCGACTGGTCCAGCCCTTTTGGAAAACAATATGGGCATTCCTCCTAAAGCTAGATATTGAGCTCCCATTTGATCCAGCAATAGCACTCCTGGGAATATACCCTAGAGACCGAAAAACACATAGCAGAAACACTATCTGTACTTCTTTATTCATCTCTGCGCTATTCACTATAGCTAGAATCTGGAAACAACCTAAATGCCCGAGAACAGAGGACTGGCTAAAGAAACTGTGGTTCATCTACACTATGGAATACTATGCGGCTGTCAGAAAGGATGAAATTATGAAATTTACCTGCAAATGGATGGACATGGAGTCTATCATGCTGAGTGAAATTAGTCAGAAGGAAAAGGACAGATATAGAATGACTGCATTCATTAATAGGATATAAATAGATACCAGTGTTTTAATAAATATGGGAAATGGTAATGGCAGATTAAAACTCACCACTGAATATACACAAAGAGACTTAAGTGATAAACTCTAAATATCTGCAGGGCTAGCCACAATGTGTAAAATAAGAGGGAGAGAGATGCAGAGACAGAGAGAAAGATAGAGAGAGAAAGAGAGGAAACTGGGGTACCTGCTATTAAGGCGGCCTGGGGGATGGGAGGGGGAGAGGTACATTGGTGGTGGAAATGGGGCACTGGTGGAGGGCTGGGTGCTGGAATACTGTATTACCAAGAACCAATTATGAACACCTTTGTAATTGTATGTTTCACGGTGGTATAATAAAAAAATTTTTAAAAAAAGTAAAAAAAAAAAACAGGATGAGAATGCTATTTGGGGCCTCACAGAGAGGAATCTAAAAGAGCTATGCTTGGAAATTCACGCCTCACTCAAGTGAGGAAGGAATCCGGAGTTCTGACCTCTGTCGCTATTCCAGAATCAGGGACGCTGTCTCGTTTGCCAAGGCATAAAAAATCAGGTGGGCTGGACATGTAATGCGATTTAGAGACAACCGCTGGACTAGAGCTGTTACCGACTGGATCCTATGAGATGTCAAAAGATCACGTGGCCACCCACATAAAAGATGGTCAGACTTCCTTGTCAAGACCCTGAAGGAATGGTTTGAGGCTCTTCATATTCCTGAATCAACCAGATGCCATTGGGCTACATTGGCACCTGATAGGGTCCAATGTAAATGTTACTGGCCCCCTCTCGAGCAAATGGATGAATAACGGGATTCAAGTGATCAAGTGATCAAGTGACATTAGGTGGAAACCACAGGATTTTAAAAACTCAACTCATGTTGTCCACAAGATGTTTTGGAACGTTAGTAGTATTAAATTTAATCATAAATTAGCAAGTTTGTGCTGTCATAAGCAGTAAAAGATATCAAGGGCATCCAGATAGAAGACATTAAGCTTTCACTATTTGCAGATGTACTTTGATTAGATAGAGGCTCACAGACATGGGGCAGAGCTGCTACTTGCTCTCCCTGTGCCCAGCTGCTCACGAGGTGCCCAGGAGGGATGGCAGGTTCTAGCCCCGACCCACCACCCTAGCAGAGCCTTGCAACGAGTCAAATGACCCCCACTCCATGAGGGCCTCCATTTTCCCCACCCGTACTGCCCCCTCGTCAGAACTCCACCCAGCAGACCAGCCTATCACAGCCCTGCTCTCACGGCCGCAATTGGCAGTGAGGTTCATCAATAAATGCTGTACTTAGAGATGACTACAAGAGTATGCTACCTTCAAGGCAGAGCCTGGCAAGCTACCAGTGTTGTATTTGATATGCCAAATACCAGTAACAATTATAGACCTCATTCCATAATGGATTGAGGCTCTTTATGTTCCTGGAGCAATCAGATGCCCTTAGGCTCTTCTAGCATGAGACAGGACATATGGAGATGTTACTGGGGCCCGCTCGAGAAAATCGATGATGAGCGGGAAGACAGTGATACAGTGAAGCAGTAAAGGGTGAAGTTTATAGTTTTGAATGTAATCGCCACATAAGGCAAAAAACAAAATGTGAATTAAAACAAACTTATGAATTAGCTAGGTGGTATATGACATGATTTTGTTTCATGGGATTAAATGATTTACAACTTGTTACTAGAGTTCTAAGTAATTTGCTTTTTTATCTGAAGAGGTTTCAATTCTTCACCTTTTAAATTTCATTTTAATTTTTTTTCTTTTTGTAAAGCTCAGTGGTTACTCCTGGCTCTTAGGTCAGGAATTACTCCCGGCTTTGCTCAGGGACCATCTGGGATGCCTGGAATCTAATGTGGGTCGGCCTTGTGCAAGGCAAATGCCCTACCTGCTATGCTATCTCTCTGGCCCCTTCTTCACTATTTAAAGGAGATATCTAGTTATGACAGATTTTGAACTTTTAGCACTCATTCCAAAATTTGAATGAAATCTTTCATGCACTTCCTTCTTAAAGAAAGCTAAGGCATCTAGTATCATGAAATATTTCTAGTTCCAAGCAGCAGTGACAACTCTATTAGAAACTGTTGGCCCTATAATTTTTTGCCTCTTTATCCAGACTTATATTCACAGAATATATATACCTGACAATGCATTACATATCACTCTTATTTTTGTTTTTACATTTAAGTTTTTTTTTTATTTTTTTGCTTTTTGGGTCACACCCAGCAATGCTCAGGGGTTGCTCCAGGCTCTGTACTCAGGAAGTACTCTTGGGAGAATATATGGGATGCCGGGGATCAAATCCAGGTTGGCCGTGTACAAGGCAATCGCCCTACCCACTGAACTATCACTCCGGCCCCTTAAGTGTTGTTTTTAATTGTGTCAAAGGCAGTGAATCTGCTAAGAAGCTTATCTTTGAAAGAAACTAAGCTCTAGAACTATGTATGTAGCCAGAAAACTAGACTCAACCTCCAAAACATAATGGAGAAAAAATAATTTGTAGAAGGCAAGTGTCATAATTCTTATTACTGAACCATTATTGCTGCTACTAAGCAAACACTGACATCTATCCAACAAGGCTCTACTGGACATTTGTAAATATCACATCTGTGCTCAAATATCCAACTAAAATTGTGTCTATAGTTTACATACTTCTAGAATGAGTTCAAAACTTCTATTTTGATAGCTATTTTTCTCAGCCACCTTTCTTGCTTCAAAGCAGTTTCATATAATATAGAGTTTCCAAAACTTATTTAGTCTATCATTCATTTTACAAAAAAAGGAAAAAAAAAGATGATCACTCAATACACCTTTGCAAATCTACCTCTTTTAAGCAGGAACCAAAAATCATGCCCTAATTGTATCCAACGCTACTACTACACCTATGGATTTTTCCACTCCTCACTACTCCACCCGGCGTATCACTCACTTTTGGAAAATGCTTGATTGATTCATTATGCTGGTTTGGCTTTAAAAAACGGGTGCATTGTATTATAGAAATTTTGATATTTCTTAGTATATCTTTTGAAAAACAATATTTCATATTTTTAATATATTTAGATTGAGTTTATAGAGCTATACTGATATTTTGGTACTTTAAAGTGTTACTGTTAAACTGTTTTAAACTTTCACTGTCACTGTATCACTTTCTTCCCATTCTTCATCAATTTGCTCGAGCGGGCCCCAGTAACATCTCCATATGTCCTGTCTCATGATGCAAGTAGAGCCCAAGGGCATCTGCTTACTCCAAGAACATAAAGAGCCTCAAACGATTCCATCAGGTTATGGGAATGAGGTCGATAATTGTTTTAAACTTTACTTTTCAATTTTATTAATTTTTTATTTGGTTCATTTAACATTGGGCCCACACCTACCTGTACTCATGACTTACCATAGGCTCTGAGCTCAGGGATCAATCCGGTGGTGCTTGGGGCATTATATGGAGAGTCAATGATCTAAAGAGGGTTGGGCTCCTGCAAAGCAAGCAGATAGAACCTACTGTATGAAACTCTCTGGCCGCATCTATTTTTAAGAAGGACCTACCATAAGTTTTCTCTGTAACAGAACCAATCATGTCTCCATATAGCGTTCTATGAGAAACCATTACTTACATATAAAGAGAATATTTTGCATTAATATATCGGTCCCCTGAAATTTATGATATTAAGACCACCGCAAAGATTGTGTCAACCTGTGATATAAGTAGTATAACATTTTGTTACAGTGAGTAACTGGGACAGATGTTGGTAGATTACAAAGCAGATGCTAAATGTTTCTCTTTTTACAAGACATTTATATAAGAGAAACAAAATTAAATGTCAAAATGATAGACCTACTCTCAGTTCAGAGATATGAACCTTCCCAAACTCATTAAACTGGAAACAAGAGCCATAACAGGTGTTTATGTAAGTGGGAACTTAAAACTTACATGTGAAAAAATACATTCTTAGTAACAGAAGATATTCTTTGATTGCCAACTTTCATATTTTAAAATTCAATGGAGATATTTTGACAGGGGCTACTTTATGATGTCTATCATTGAGTGAATTCAAATGAATACAATTTTAATATCAGACAACTTAAAAGGAACAAAAGATAGGCCTATCCATTATGCAAACAGCACACAGTCTGTCAAAAGAAGAAAATGCACTATCACTTGAAACACTTTACTACTTCCTTATAATTGTCAAATATGTAATTTAGCTATGATATTTGAACACCAGCTTTAGAAGAAGCTGCATACTCAACAACTTTATGCCTCTGATATGAAAATAATGTAAATTATTAGCATGGATATTACAAAATAACTGTTTCTGGTTCTGCATCTAGTTCAATTTTTTCTGTAAATTCTCAATTTTTGTAAGTATAATTGGAAGTGGATTTAGTTTTTCCTGAATATGTACTATGAAACACAAATGGGAATGAATTCTCTTTTGAAGAAATAGACATGGAAAACTGGTAACTACTGGTATGTGATCACTATCTTTCAACTATTGAATTGATATTTATTATCACTTGTTTTCATTGATATGGTTTAGAGGCCAAATCTGTTGGTGTTCAGGATTTTAGTAGAGATCAGGAGACAACATGTAGTACTGAGGATCGAACCTGGGTTAGCAGCCTACATAAGAGTCTTATCCATGTACCCTCTGTCCCTTTACTGCTTCCTAATCAGAGGTTAAGTTAAAAAAGAGTATATTTTAAGCTACTTGTAATAGCCTACTTAATTGCACTTTAAAATGTATGATATAAATTAGACTGACTTTGACTTAGGTCAATTGTTTCTATGTTAGTCATTAAAAACATAAATATTTACTGAATTAATCCAAAACCTATATTTATTTCATTTTCTGAATTAATTATGCCTCAAATTATCTTCATTTAAATGTAATAATAATTTCAAATAAGTGACATTTTAAAGATAAATGATTTCATATTATGTATTTTAAGCATCTGAGTAAATAAATGGCAAGCAAACTTAAGTACGTGATTTAAAAGTCTATATCTATGTTCCCAAAAGATTCATTAACTTTGGACTAAAGTTTGCATTAAAGCTAATCTGGTGAAAGTTGTTGCCAAGTCAAAATGTTATTAAAATGTATATCTCACTTGTTATCATTTACCACAAATTCATAGTGATTACAGGGGGTTATGGAATTATTATTTTAATAACACTTCTAGGCTATTTGGAGCCCTCATTATTTAAGGATTTGAATATAGATGAACTAAGTATTTTTTAATGTTTCAAATGATGCTTGTGATTGCCAGATTGGAAATACACACTATTCTAATAATAAAACTGCATTAATTAATTTACTAAATATTTATTAAATTCTGACACTTCATGTCATTGTCTAACGAGTTAGAAAAACACTGGAAAAACACAGTATCATTCTTAGATACCAATAATTTAGTACAGAGTGGGGATTGGCATCAGGCTTGTGAATGTCTACCCTTAAGATATTTATGATATTATACTAGTATAAAATTAAAGTAAAATAAATATGAAGCAAATTACTAGAAAAAGCAATGACAGTTTTCAACTATGTTGTAAATTAATTCTTCATGAAAAGTTTTTCCTTTTTTCTTATGATTTATTTCACATAGAGATATTATGAAAATATTAAAAATAATACTATGTTTGCAGGCCTATAACAGAGAGAACATGACACTAGATACATAGTCTCTATGATGCTCTGATAAGGTTGGACCTAAATAGTAGATATTGGAAGGGAACAGCTCCAAGTGATAGTAGAGCCAGGAAGGTGCTTGGCTTCATTTGGCTGACCAGGGTTCAATACCCAGATTGCCATATGGCCCCCAAGACCTCCATCAGTGATTTCTGAGCACAGTGTCAGTAATAAGGCCTGAGCATTCCTAGGGTTGGATCAAAACAAAAACAAACACAGAAAATCATGCAGGTGGAAAATATGGTTCCTTCCAATTACAGAAGCAACAAACTGAAAATCTTGAGGCAGACGTACTTTTAAGTTAAAAAGGTTTCAGACAGATAGTGTAACTTTGATTTAGTAGAAACAGGAGGTAAGAGAAAACTGTTAATGGTTCTGAATACACCGTTTTGGATCTTAGTAGTTAAGCATAGATATTTAGAGTTTATTTTGGGAGTTATGGAAGACTTTGAATAAAAAAGTAGTGCTTATTTATTTTTTTGTTTACTTTGTTATTTTTATTTTGTTTATATGATGGAAATTATTTACTGATAATTTAATGTTAATTTCCATTGCATGCCATTTGATTTGTGCCATTGATTTAACTGTTGGAATACAATTTCCTATAAAAGAGTTTACTGTGGTATTATGATACAATCTTAGAACAGTTATATAAGAAAGATTATTATTTTTTGGGGTCACACCTGGCTATGCTCAGGGGTTCCTCCTGGCTCTGCACTCAGAAATTACTCCTGGTGGTGCTTGGGGACTATATTGGATGCCCGGTATCGAACCTGGGCCGGCTTTGGCTGGCTTTGTGCAAGGCAAACTCCCTACCCCCTGGACTATCGCTCTGGACCAGAAAGATTAATTTTAAGGGACTTTTCTTAGCAGCTTTTAGATTAGTTTATAAAAATGATTTGGGAATAATCTTGTCTATAGAAGATCCATCTTGAGAGGAGTTTTATTTTTGACATGACAGAGAAGTCTCATAGTCAACTTAGTGTGGCATTTAGATAATCAATTGACAATAAAATTAAAGACTTTATATTTGACTTTAATGGGTTTACATTATTTGTAGTCACTGATAACAGACATTTGTTTGCCATCTGTTCTCTTCATTATCAAGACTCTTATTAGGGATGAGTGTTATTGGCCATGAGTTTGAAGAAGTCAACCTTGTCCAGTTAAACTCTCTGGAGTACTCAAGTAGAGAATAGTCATACTATGCCTAGCAAGTCTTTAGAGTGTATGGATTTAGCAATAAAATTACTGGATTACGTCATTTTCATTTCTTTTATTTTTTGGTCACACCCAGAGATGCTTAGGGATTACTTCTGGCTCTGCACTCAGGAATTACTCTTGGCAGTGCTTGGAGGAGAATAGGGGAGGTCAGGGAGCAAACGTGGTTTGGCCATGAGCAAGGCAAATGCCCTACCTACTGTATTGTTACTCCAGCCAGTCATTTTATTTTCAAAGCCCTTATGAAATAAACATCTAGTCTATGCTGAGGTTATAACACACTAAAAAAAAGTCACAAAATGCTTTAATATTCTATCAGGTTTCATGTCTTTCACAGTAATTTTATGATCATCATTTTTGCCCAAAGCACTTTTACATTTTGAGTTTTCTTGCCTTTGGGCTCAAAAGTAACAGATATGAAAGAGATTCAGACTAATGTGTAAATATGAATTTTCTGTTTTGCACTGTGTTGGGATCTCATCCATCTGTGTTTACTCCTGACACTCCCAGTAGTGCTTGGGAAACTTTTAGAAGTGCAAAGGATTGAACCTGGAGTTGGTCGCATGCAAGACAAGCACCCATCTTAGTGTACCATAATATTTTCCATTTTCAATGGTTTTGTATTCTAAGCAGCAGTGATTAATGTTCTCTCCTAAAATCTAACCCTTAAAAATCTCTCACACTTTTCTGACATGACAATCAATGAAGCATGTTGCTTTCTAATCTAATACACATTAATTGTATCTTTGGCAATCTCTACTAATAAATGATAAAAATCACCCACTATAACCCTTATAATTGTTCTAACATAAGAATTATACTGAAGGTAGAAACTACCGACAAAATGAAGCAAATTAAACTCAATATCCATAGCAACTCTGTAAAACAGAAACTTTAAGTAAATAAATCAATAGTAGCACTTAAAATAAGGAGTTTTAAGGGCAAATGGGCTTTTGATTCACCTCATTGCTCCCTACCCAAACAGATTTGTCAAAATACACTTGCAGATTAACAGTCAAGATGGTTTAGAATACAAGAGCACAGAAATGCCCATTGGCATAAATATTTGAATGTGGTTCTACACACACACAAACACACCCCCCACACACACACAAATGAGCATGTAAATGCACACACATTTTTAACTTATATATGCAAATATGGAAAATAATTAGCATTAAGTATTTTTCCTTTCGTATGCCATGAACTAGTCAAAATGATAAAATAATTTGGATATAAACAACGTATTAAGGGTTGATGAAATAATATTAGGGTGAAGGCTCTTATATTGCAGCTAGTTGACACCTATTTGATTCTCCGAACATCCTGGCTGTCAACATTAATGAATGCACCCAAGTAGAGGGACCTGTGCCTCTGAGTGTGACTCAGGGCGATACAAATACCTCTTGGCTACACCAGGAATTCCTCAGCACATAGGTAGAACCATTGACACAGTTATTCAAAAATTGCAAGGAAGAGTCCTTGGATCTCCTAAAAACTGCTAGAGAAAGTTCTCACCCCCAACCCTAAGTAGAATTATTTTTAAGGCAGAAAAGTATGTAGTGTTATCTGATACCATGATATAATTCTAAGATTGCAAAAAATAGAGCTCAAATCATCAGCTTTTGAATGAGAAAACTAAAGAATTAACTATATAAAATTTCAAAGCTGGCAATAAAAAAAAACGAGCTAGCTCTTAAAATATCTGAAGCAAATTAAATTAAAAATATAAAAGAGAAGCAATTACTTAACAAACAAAAATAGTCCTCTAGACTCTTAAAATCACTTAATATTTTTTTTTTCATTTAGAAAGAAAGCTGGATTAGCACATTTAGGTCATAGAAGGCCATGATGGTTTTAGATTATGAGAAGACAAACTTCTTTGGGGAAAGAGCGGACAAACTTCTTAGGGGAAAGAGAGGACAAACTTTTTTGGGAAAGAGAGGACAAGCTTCTTTGGGGAAGCACGGAAAAACTTCTTCTGCGAGGACAAACTTCTCTGGAGTGGACAAACTTCTTTGGAGGCGGAAAAAAGCTTGGAATGAGTGGACGGAGAAACTTCATTGGAGCAGGGCAAAAAGCCCAGGCCAGCAGGGAATGAGTGGACAAAAACCAAGCCCAGCCTTCCCGCCCCGGTCCATCATCAGAATCTAAAGATTCCTATAGTGGCTGAGCTCAACATAGAAATCCTAGGACTGGAGGGACAGTACAGCAGGCAGGGTCTTTGCCTTGCACAGGCCTGATCCAGTTTGATCCCGGCATCCCATATGGTCCCCAGAGCCCACTAGGAGTGATCCCTGAGCAGTTACTGGTGTGCCCCCACCACAAAAGAAACGTAGAAATACTACCTTTAACCATCAAGACATACAGAATATTCCTCTACCAGTTACGAGAGTCCTATAGTTTAACATCTGTGTGTAATTTAGTTTTTGGTTTTTTTTTTTTTGTTTTTTTTTTGCTTTTTGGTCACACCCAGCAATGCTCAGGGGTTACTCCTGGCTCTGCACTCAGGAATCACTCCTGGCGGTGCTGGGGGACCATATGGGATACCAAGGATAGAACCAGGGCCGCATGAGCCGGTCGCGTGCAAGGCAAACGCCCTACTCACTGAGCTATTGTTCTGGCCCTTAGTTCTTGTTTTTAATAGTATTTTATACATGGAAAAACTTAAAAAATCATTAAGTACAAATAAAAAAATGTTTTCCATTAGCAAGTTCCTAAAATATGTAGGCAGTATTCTACCTTCTGACAATTTATCGTCCACAAAATAAAATCCACATTTGGAAGGCAACGTTAACCTTTAACGCCTTTATCTATATTTCAGAATGGATATGGAACTTCAAATGCACCCGGTTTGGACAATTTTCCTTCACTCACTCTTCCAGGAAAATTTATGAGCACTGCAAATGGAATTTTCAATAGGAACGATAAGGCTCAGTGTCGGAACACTAGGAAACGTTTGCCTTTCTTCATTCTGGGTCAGCTTCAAGGGTCAGAGTTGCCCGGCTGTGCCTGACTGTCTTTATGTTATTATTTGCTTTTTGGGTCACACCTGGCAATGCTCAGGGGTTCCTCCTGCTCTGCACTCAGGAATTACTCCCTATAGTGCTCAGGGGACCCTACGGGATGCTGGGGATCAAATCCAGACCAGCTGCACGCAGGGCAGATGCTCTCTCCTCTTCTCTATCTCTCCAGCCCTGCCTGTGCATGGTTCTATGAGCAGCCGAGAGGGAGAAAACGCCGAGAGGAAGAAAAGAAAAATGTGCCTTTCCCCCACCCTCACTGACAAGCTGGGGCATCTTCACCATATCTTTCCCCTCTGGTAGGATTTAACCTGTCGTGGGCCCTGGTCAGCAGCCCCCTGCACCAATGAGGAAACCTAGATCTTGCTGGATTTCATGCCTGCGAAAAAGGAGAGGGAAGGACTTGGGAGAAGCCTCTACCTTGCTACTGCTGAGGAAGGGAAGAAGGACACGCGGCAATGGGGGTGGTGGTGGGGATTCTGGAGAGCAGAGAGAGCTTAGGCCTTTTACACAAACTTTTTCTGGGCAGAGGGGCTACAAACCACAAATAGCATCCTGAATCATTGCAACAAAGTATTCAGAAGGCCAGGCACACAGCCTGTTCTGTAAAAAGGTGTTTTTCTCCGGTGGCTGTGAACATTTGGGTTTTCAGAGTTTTATAACCTTGAAAAGAGAGCCCACTTCTGAGTCCTGCCCTCAGGGCCTGATGGTGGAAAGAGCCAGGCCCTAAGACTGGCCGCTTAGTGGCCGACATGAGCCTATTGGCATTCCTGCTTCTCGGGCACAGGCCTGCCCACTGCAGTGCCCCGATGTTCTGGGACTGGGACAGTGTTCTGGGTCTCTGAGCTGCACTGGGCAGGTGTGAGTTTCCTCAGGCCCAGTTCTGCGACCCCTGCCTCTGAATTTATGGCCCTGGTTTACAGTTACACAGTGTTCTCAAGCCACTGCTTGAGAACTGAGAACACTGTTTATACTGGTTTATCCAAACGAGTTCTGTCCACGCTCCCCTCAGCAGACACGACCAAACACTAAAGGAGCATTAAAAGAAAATATTCTTCTGAAATTTTATTGCTAACAAGTTTTGTCTTTTTGCCTTTTGGGTCACACCCAGCAATGCTCAGAGATTACTCCTGGCTCTGCACTCAAGAATCACTCCTGGCTGTGCTCAGGGGATCATATGGGATGCCGGGATCGACCCCTGGTCGACTGCATGCATGCAAGGCAAAAGCCCTCCCCGCTGTGCTCTCACCTTAGCCCCCTTTTTTTTTCATTTTTTTGTCACACCCGGCAATGCTTAAGGGTTTCTCCTGGCTCTGCACTCAGGAATTACTCGTGGCGGTGCTCGGGGGACCATAAAGGATGCTGGGATCGAACCGGGTCAGCTACATGCAAGGCGAACGCCCTCCCTGCTGGACTATCGCCTCCGGTCCCTAGAGCAGTTACTTTTCTTTTCTTTTTTGCTTTTGGGTCACACCCGGCAATGCTCAGGGTTACTCCTGGTCTACACTCAGGAATTACTCCTGGCGGTGCTCGGGGACCACATGGGATGCCGGGATCGAACTGGGCCAGCATGGGCCGACCTCGTGCAAAGCAAACGCCCTACCCGCTGGGCTATCGCTCTGGTCCCTCTTCAAATTTTTTTTTTTTGCTTTTATTATTTTTTTTTATTTTTTAAGTATTTTATTATACCACCGTGAGATATACAAATAAAAAGATATACAATTAAAAAGTTCATGTTTGGGTTTTGGTCATACAGTGTTTCAGCACTCGTCCCTCCACCAGTGCCCATCTCCCACCACCAACATCCCCGGTTCCCTCCCCCTTCCCCAGCCCTGCTCCATGGCAGGTTCTTTATTTCTTTCCCTTTCTCTCTCTCTTTCTCTTTTCTTCCCTTCCAGACTATGGATTACAGAACATACATTAAAAGGTTGTCATGTGTATCCTTTTGCCTCTATTTAATGCTCAGTTCTAGGTTGGCATTAGTACCCTCGACTATTATTAGCACCCTGTTCCATTTTCTGTCTTACCTAAACTCTGCAACTTCTGAAATCCTTCACACAAGTGAATATCTCATTCAGCAGCGGAAAATTCTGCAGGGAAATAAGGCTCCCCCGCCAGCGGAGTATATTAGCTTGAGCTGTGTGAGTGCACAGGAGATCAGCTTGGGTCACTTCAGACCATGATTATATATGCTCAAAATCCGCCAGTTCCTTAACTTTCTTACAAGAGTTGGAACGGACACACTTGAGAGAGATTTTCTCTTAAAAAGTATCATGTGAAACCAAATGAAAGGCAAAGAGTTCCGCTATATCATAGTCCTTCATTCTACCAATCTGGAGGTCAGTAAGTAAACAAGCTGTTGGGGTTACAACGTGCCCCTCTCGGGCTCCCTGCGGCCACCCCACCCCTTTCTGGCTTTCTGCGTGAGTTGAAGAATATAAAGCTCAAGAAATGCCAAGCACACACAAAAAGGAATGGAATTTTTGTATGATATCATTTTTAATTACCAGGTTTTTTTTCAAAATATGAGTAGCAATAAGCAGAAAAAAAAATTAAATATCTCCATGGAAAGCTTGAAAGAAATCTCCAGAATGTTTCCTGAATATAGTATCTTTTACCTTAAGTCTTAAACACTAATACAGCACCAATATAAAGCAGATAATATTTGGAATCTCAGGGTTGTTTTTTTTTGGGGGAAGTAGAAAAAGCAGAAGATCCCCAAGTGGGAAGGAACTTAGCATAGAATTAAGTTCTGGAATCTCAGTTTTATACAACCAAAATGTCTCTTCAATAAAAAAAACCCTTTTTCCCCCCTCAAATAGTGTTTTATTTACCCAAGATTCTGGAACACACAGAAACTGTGAAGTGATAGCTTTCTCTAAAATTACACATAATATGAATTTTTAAAAAGGATTTAAGATTAAACTAAGATCAACGTTTAAATAGAGGGTCATTTATAATAAAGTCAGTAATTGAGAGCAATAATAGAAAAATGCTTAAATAAAAGGACAGATTTTTTAGAACAATAAAGTCTATTTATTATCTAAAAGTCAACAAACTTAGCTTCTTTAGGATATTAAAACAGGTGCACGTACGGGAATTTTTAGGCGGGCAGTTACTCTGTGGGCTTAGCGAGTGGCGGATACAGGTCAGGATGCCTTTGACAAACTATAGGCTACACCTCCAAGGGTGAATCTTAATAGAAATCACAAACTTTGGTCCATAACGACGTGCCAGAATCAGTTTGAGGATTCTAAGAAATGAGGCACTCTGGGGCAGGGGAAATAAACACTAGGGCATTTCTTAAAAAACGGTCAAAGGAAGGTGTGTTTCGTTTCCAAAACACAGCACATGAGGTTATTTCTCTCCAATAGACAATGAGAGTACTCAGTGCATGCCATCTTTCAATAACCTTTAAAAAATCTGATACCTCTATATTAATTTTAGCATGCACAGTGGCGGAGCGCACCTGTCAATGCCATGTATTACCATAAAATCTAGGACGGAGAAGTAAAGGAGATGAAGAGAATGTACAGGCTGTAGCTTGAGGAGGCTGCACCTGGGAAAATGAAGTTAAGTGTTTATTGGGGAAAGTTTTCATGAGATACACAGAACACAGGAAGCAGAACAGTGGCAGATTTAAGCTAGAGCATGGTATGCGTAAAGCCTGAAGTATGACCGTCTCTGTTGAATGGGATAGAGTAAAAAAAAAACAAAACAGTTAGGAGGGCAGGCCATGAGCACACAGTGCTAAGGTCTAATTTCCTCAAACAAATGTTCTTTTGGGGGCCTGAGCGGTAGTCCAGCAGGTAGGGCATTTGTATTGCATAGAGTCAACCCGGGTTTGATCCCCGGCACCCCATTGGGTTCTTTGAGTCTGCCAGGAGTGATCCCTAAGTGCAGAGCCAGAAGTAAGCCCCTGGGAATTAAAGGGTGTGGCCTCCAAATGAAAACAAACAAATATTACACAGAAAAAAAACACAACTGTTCTTTTTGGCCACTGCTCTATGGCCAGCTACCCTGAAATTAAGCCTTCATATACTGAGAACTAATGAATATGTCGAAAAATGCAATTCATAGTTTACATTACAAATAAATTATCAAAAAATAATTATGTTGCTAACTGAGCTTATTTAACTCCAATAATAAGTATGGGCCATAAGAATGATGATGTTATTCAATTCCAAATAAAACAAAAGAAAAAAATTAGAGGAAGGAAGAAGAGCAAACTGTGACCATATTGGTTATGCAACTGCATGGCAGCATTCTGGCAGTTTCATGGACTCCTGGCAAAATATGGTTTTCTATTCCTGAAGTTTCTTGGATATAAAGAGTTTATAAGGTGTCAATGTGATTTTTTGGGGATAAGAAATGATGAATATGTGGCATATGCAAACTCTTCCTGAATATACATGTGATATATGCAAACTCTTCCTGAATGTAGACTATGAAGTGAAATTTATTTTCCTGAAGGTAGTAAGAGATACTCCTCCTACTCTTTACTCCATTTATTCTTACTACACTCGAGAGGAGTTAATATCTAATCAATAATGCCTAGCACTGAAATATTCTAAAAGTCCAAAAAATATTAATAAAGACTAAATACACTCGATTTTAAAATCTAGGTAAAGCTTTTGAAAAAGCCGGAAATAGCTATTTGTAATAATTACTGTTGTTGGTAATTTTGCTGATTGTATCATTTATCTAGTGGCCCTAGTAATACTACACTAATTTTATTGTTAATATTGGCAGTTTCAAGATACTCTACTTTGAGTATCTGATAAGATTCAATCCATTTTTATCAAATTAAATTTTTGAGCCCATCCATATACACTATAATTATAGATACCATAAATATATTGACAAACGTATTGATTTGTCACTTCTTATTGGAAATAAAGTGATGGCACAAATCTTCTAAAAGAAAACCAAGTTCTTCACCAAAGTACTGAGAAGTCTTCAGGATGGATTCAATCTGTGCCACATGATAACAACTTTCTCTGGATTTGTAATTGTCTCCGTCCACTGGCTTGCTGCTTCTGTGTAATTACAGTTTTCACTCATCCAAATCTGAAAAGAAACAGCCCATGCCTTTAACTCCGATACAATAGTAATAAGTGATAAAACAGCTAATTGTTCTAATTTAATGAATGACAACAGGACCTCTGGCATCCAGCGTCAAGCATTTTCCCGAAAACTTGGTTCCTCTATTTGAAATTCAAAAGTTTAAAACATTTAACCACTTTAGCCATTCTGAAAACAGTGCCTATGACTGACTTCAATTCCAAAATTTAGTGTGGATATTACAAAATCTTTTTTCCCCCAAATAGTCATTAACCTCCTTTCTTTTCTTAAATTTTTTATTATACCACCGTGAGACATATAATTACAAAGGTGTTCATAATTGGTTCTTGGTAATACAGTATTCCAGCACCCGTCTCTCCACCAGTGCACCATTCCCATCACCGATGTACCCCACCCCCTCCCGCTACCCCCAGGCTGCCTCAATAGCAGGTACCCCCATTTCCTCTCTCTCTGTTTCTCTCTGTCTCTGCATCTCTCTCCCTCTTCTTTTACACATTGTGGCTAGCCCTGCAGATATTTAGAGTTTATCATTTAAGTATCTTTGTGTATATTCAGTGGTGAGTTCTAGTCTAACGTTACCATTTCCCACACTTAGTAAAACACTGGTATCTATTTATTTAGAATCCCATTAATGAATGCAGTCATTCTGTATCTGTCCTTTTCCTTCTGACTAATTATACTCATCATGATAGTCTCCATGTCCATCCATTTGCAGGTAAATTTTATAATTTTGTCTTTTCTGATAGCTGCATAGTATTCCATAGTGTAGATGTACCACAGTTAACCTCCTTTCTTATTAAGTCACTTCTAGGAGCTCACAATTGACTTCAATCACTCCAAAACATTTATGTAAAAATGATGCATGAAAAGTATAATTCACTTTATTGTAAACACTAATACTTCAGTAAAATGATGTAAACAAGCCAAAAAAACAGGTAATATTAGAGTGTTCTAGATGGTTTAGGTGTGTGGCCCTTTCCTTCTATACCTGGCTACCCCATCATGGTTGCTCCTGAGGTTAGCAGAGAGGCCACAGGAGGCAGATGGCCAGTAAAAACACATCCGAAATCTTGCAGCTTCTCTCCACGTCCCTACCCTGTGTCGATGCTGTGATGACGAGGGCTGCACACACACGCTTGGAGGTGTCACTCCTGGGGTTTGCATGCAACGCAGCGCTTTCACACCTGGCCACAGTGTTCACTGGGGGCTGCCTTTTATTACCAGTGGTGTTCGTACCCGTTCAGCTGTGGTGCTTACTAAGGGCTGCGGTGCTCACTCCTCCTTTCAGTGAGAGTGCTTGTGGGTCCACCGTAGGTGTCCGACTTACACAACCCTCTGTTAACTGCTGTGGTGCAGAAGCACAACCCACGACGAGGCACAACCCACTCAGCCAGGGGAGCAGAGTACTGGCCGCACAGGGCCAAGGCAGACATGTGTGCCCGTGATACATCCCCAGCTCTCTGGGATTCTTTTTGTGTGTCTCTTTTCTTTCATGTCTTCACTACCTTTCTGGTGATGTTGGATACATTTTGCAATAAAAAATAAAATAAATTCATGTAATAACTGTAGTCACTCCTAGACACATTAAGGAATGTATATATATTTTGTTACACAAACAAAAAAAAAATTTTATGTTCTGTTTGAGTAAAGGTGTACAATGTTTTATAGGTCTAAGTCTGGATATTTCAAACTATTTTGAGAGTTTATTTTAACTTTTTATTTTAACTTTTTCTAGAATGAGTGTTTTACGACAAATTATTCATAAAAAATACTTTTTTTTTTTTTTTTGAGTCACAACCTGCGATTCTCAGGGCTTACTCCTGGCTCTTCACTCAGGAGTTACTCCTTGCAGAGCTCGGGAGACCATATGGGATGCCAGGGATCGAAACTGGGTCGGCCACCTACAAGGCAAATGCCCTCCCAGCTGTGCTATTACTCCGGCCATGATTTTAACAAACATATGGTTTACTAAATATTCATATTTTATTTAAAAATAGAAAGAATTAGATAAGAGAAACAAATAGACTGTCAAAGAAAAAAGTGTCCATTAAGTAGTCACTATAACATATCAAATATTCAAACATTATCATGAAAATAGGCTCTTTCAATTTGAAGCAAATTTGATTTGATTAAACATATATTTATCTTTGCTGACATCGTGTATGTTTCACTATAATTTTCTTGCTGACATA
The DNA here is from genome assembly GCA_021461705.1 of Cryptotis parvus. Lineage (NCBI taxonomy): Eukaryota > Metazoa > Chordata > Mammalia > Eulipotyphla > Soricidae > Cryptotis > Cryptotis parvus. The sequence continues at coordinate 4,220 of JAJIBD010032841.1, read as the reverse complement.
CATGATGATAGTACTTTTGGAATAAAATTTTGAAGGTTTAATTATGGGCATCAAGAAAATTCCAAACTAAATGTGCTAAAATATCATTTTTTTAAAAGATAGGAGAATCCTTATGGTAGTGAAAACCTCCTTTCTATATGCACTTTTAATTCCTGCCTCTAACTTGCTTTATAAACATTATCTTTTCACTCATTTGTTAATTTATGCATTTGTTTCTCTCTTTTCATATGTCAATTTCCTTTCTGAAGTCTGCTTTATGCTGACAATACAGTGAAGGCAAGAGATTATGTAAAAGCCTACATGACATGGAAGGTAGAGGAGCCACTGCATGTTATTTTCTGTATTTACAAATGAACAAATTCGACAACCTTTTAAAGAGATAAGACACTCTTTCAATCAACATGTGAAACGTCTTAATATTGGTCTATATAAATTTACTGTACTAGTTATACAAATAAAGCTAATTTTTAAAAAAAGGATTAATTAGAAATTGCATTGAGTCAAGAAGACACCATATTTCTCTAAGCATTCACATTATAACTTTTAGATTGATATTCTCGGTGTCACTTTTCCCGTTCATCATCAATTTGCTTGAGCGGGCACCACTAACATCTCCATATGTCCTGTCTCATGCTAGTAGAGCCCAAGGGCATCTGCTTGCTCCAGGAACATAAAGAGCCTCAAACCATTCCATCAGGTCATGGGAATGAGGTCTATAATTGTTACTGGTATTTGGCATATCAAATATGACACGGGTAGCTTGCCAGGCTCTGCAGTGCAGGTGGCATACTTTTGTAGTCACCTCTGATCTCCAGCATTTATTGATGAACCATGCAGCTGCAAGCAGCCATACAAACCAGGCTGTGATAGGCTCTTCTATCACAAAAAGTACAAAATCTAACTACCAAGCCCAATAAAATATTCATTCAACAGACACCATGATAATAGCCACCCATAAATTTGCTGGTGCAACCACACTGTATTTCAGCCATTTCCAGGTCATAAACCCCCTTTCCTCCCTCCTTAGATTGATATTTAGCATTTAATTTACCTATACAGCAGTTCCCAAAACCAGCTAATCTCCCTGCAAGAACTTCCCTAACTTATGTGGCTTAACGCCCGTTTTCAGAGAATCATTCAGAGGCTTATGGAGCACAGAAATTCTTTACTGAACAAAAGATAAGCCAACCCTGTATCCAGCCCTCAATTTTTACCAAAGTCTACTGCTCGATTCTTGGATCATCCCCACATTCCCAGAGAGGACAGCATGGCCTGCTTAGAAATAACATTCTACTTGGATTTTCTCCCCCACCATCAGGAATAGAAAAGTTAATCTAAGAACCAATCCGAAAGTCTGATAGTGAAGTTCCTAAACTCAACCCATTGCTTTCCATGGGGGCAAAGAACTTTGGTGAGAAAGGGAGGCAGACTCAGTTCTGGAGACATAAGCCGCCCGCAAGAGCCAACTTTCCCTTTTACTACAGGATAAAAGCATTGTGTCTCTTACGTTATTAGTAAAAATAACTGGGACTGAAAGAAGCAGACAGATGGGCCAACACTATGTTTGTATTGAACTCTCAGCCAAGGGGCCAGAACAATAGTACAAGCAGTAACTGCTTGTCTTGTGCATAGCCTAGTGGAGTTCTCTGAGTGGCATAGTGCCCTGAACCCAGTGGGAGTGATCCCTGAGTCCCTAGCCAGGATTAAACCCTTATTGTTTGCAAGGCAAAGTCCCTATCTGCTGTATTTCACCCAGTCTCTTTATCAGGCATGATTTTGATAGGGAGATATTGATCTAAAGCCTAAACAAATTTGCTTAAGAAGAGGACAAAGGAAAAGAAATGGTTCACAGTAAGAAACTGAGAGATAAAATCAAATGAATAAGTTTGCAAAATGACAACAGAATGATCAGCTGTATCTGAGAAAGAGAAAAGAGCTTTCCTTGGTGCTGCAGCTATGGAACTTCCCTGAAGCAGCGACTTTTTGAATACAAGAAGACATGAGTGGGAGAAAAGGGACAGTGTAGCAATGATAGAAGATAGCATAGAAATGAGTAAATATGCAATGGAAAAACAGGGTCTTAGAGAAATGCTTGAATTATGAAATAAGAAACAAGGCTAAATGCCGGGAGTAAGGCTTGCAGTGAAAGCATAGTGGTTTAAATATAAATGCTATATGGTAGTTATTTTTGCATGTGACATGCTTGCAAATTACATTCATCTTTGTGTGTTACTATTGTACAAGATAATTCATATCAATAAATCTAGTAGCTTTATAGTAATTTTCTTATGTAATCACTTGATAAGAATATTGATTCTTTATCATCATATTTTAGAAGGGATAAAAAAAGACCTTTTTACTCTCCCTACCAGCTTAGTTTTTTAATCTTATTTTATGCCTGAGGGAAAGCATTGCATTGATTTCCACCAGAAAATTGCTTACCCAGAAGTATGATGACAACTCTTGTGGCATCCCTTAGATCAATGATAACTACTAAACAGTGCCTGTGTCTAGGTGAATTATTTGTTTACCAGCCACAGGCACACATCAGGCTATCTTTACTAAAATAAAGTAATTTATTGGAAAGCTATGGGGCAGTCCATAGTATCAAAGCAAAAGCTAAGTAAGCAATTCTTGAACAAGACTGAAAGAATAGAAATACTATAGGATTTAGAAATCAATAGTCTCTGTAAAGGAAAGACAGAATGGATTAACCTAAATGAATGACTCTACTCAGTCATATCTTTTATAGAAATTGTGAAGCTCTTACTCATTCTTCCTCTTCCAGTTAAGACCATGACAAAGCAACAACTTATTCGTTCAAAGGAAATGAAAGTACAAAGCAAATAAATAAATAAATAAATAAATAAATAAATAAATAAAGTGGAATTTAGCTATACCTTGATCACTTGATCACTTGAATCCTGTTATTCATCGATTTGCTCCAGCGGGCACCAGTAACATTTCCACTGGACCCTATCACGTGCCAATGTAACCCAAATGCATCTGGTTGATTCAGGAATCGAAGAGCCTCAAATTGTTCCTTTAGGGTCTTGACAAGGAAGTCTTACCATCTTGTGGGTGGGGAGGCCATGTAATCTTTTGACATCACGTGGGATCCAGTTGGTAATGGCTCTAGTCCAGCGGTTGTCTCCAAATCGCATTTCATGTCCAGCCCATCTGATTTTCGATGCCTTGGCAAATGAGACAGCATCCCTGATTCTGGAATAGCGATGGAGGTCTGAACTCCGGATTCCTTCTCTCACTTGAGTGAGGCGTGATATTCCAAGCATAGCTCTTTCGATTCCTCTCTGGGAGACCCGAATAGCATTCTCATCCTGCTTTTCGTAGGGACCCAGGTCTCTGAGGCATATGTTAATGCAGGGAGAATGGTGGAGTCAAAGAGATTTGCCCTGAGCCAGAGGTTCTTTGTCCTTTTAGCTATTTCTTCTAATAACACCAAATATTAGCCAAGCGGCACAAATGCTGGCTGACTTCGACCGAGAATGTGGAAAGATAGGTCTACAGCTGAATCTAAAGAAAACTATGTTTATGAGAAATGTACTAGTTCCAGAGTCCCCATTCACTCTCAATGGAAGAGACATCTCTGAATGCAGCAGTTATGTGTACCTAGGTAGAGAAATCAACATGATGAACGACCTAAAACCTGAGCTCTGCAGGAGGAAGAGAGCGGCATGGAATGCCTTCAAAGGCATCGAAGAAATAGCTAAAGGGACAAAGAACCTCCGGTTCCGGGCACATCTCTTAGCTATACCTGCATGTATTTATACCCACTTCACATTATGATAAAGTTATTGAGTTTAGATTAATATAATTCATGGGATTTAAAGTTTTAAATGTTTTCTTTGTGTTAGGAAGTGAGAAGTAATCACACAAACAAAACAATGGAATGATTGAGAGTGGGAATTGTGATTTGGATCAATCAAGAGTGGGAATTGTGATTTGGATCAATAATCAAGGAATAGTCTTGGTTGCGCTCCATCAAGGTCTTGGCATAGGAGTGATTAAAGGGCCATCAGGAGAGTGGACTACATCCAGGGATTCTGAGTCTGGTTGTGCATGTGTGTGTGTGTGTGTGTGTGTGTGTGTATGAGTGTGTGTGTGTAGTAGATTTTGGTACAAATGGTAGATGTAGCTATTTCACTTACAGTAGGTTTTTATAAACTATGTAACCTACTTCTCTTATGCTCTTTCCTCAA